>OMPJ01034457.1:0-30591 GCA_900312935.1 Carapus acus | reverse complement strand
TCTGTCTGTCTGTCTGTGTCTGTCTGTCTGTGTCTGTCTGTCTGTCTGTCTGTCTGTCTGTCTGTCTGTGTGTGTGTGTGTGTGTGTGTGTGTGTGTGTGTGTGTGTGTGTGTGTGTGTGTGTGTGTGTGTGTGTGTGTGTTTGTTTGTTTGTTTGTTTGTTTATTTATTTACTTGGATGGCTGTTACCGCTGAGAGCGTTAGCTTGGAAAGCTAGAAGCTCTTGCCCGGGAGTTGGGGACCGCTGTCCTAAAAGACACAACGTGCCTCAGGAGCGGAGACTTACACCCGAGGGAATCATCCTAATAGGAAACATTAAGATGGCCGTGGCAGGCCAGCTCTCTCTCTAGACTTTCGTCACTTAAGAAGGGGGCCGCGTTGGAAATAGTCATCTTTTTGGCTGGGCTGGCCAGTGGCAGCACATGTGTCAGTGCGCCCCTAATCAGCACTCCTTGCTGCACCACCTGATGTGCCCTTTTAATGGAGCACAAGAAAAAAACACGCTGTTATTCATATGGGACGCAGAGTTTACATGGCTGTACCCTATCAGCGTGTCCACTGCAGGGCCGCACTCCTCTACTGACACCCCCACAGGTTGGGACACCTGGATGGCGTGTCGGCAGGTATAAGTCCGGAGCCCGGTGCCACTCGGCAGTGCCATGGCCACAAAGCCAGCTGCTGTGCAGCCACCGCCAAGCAAAGGCTCTGGACACCACCAAATACCCACACACTGCACCCAAAGCGAAAATGAAGTAATGCGCATGCACTTATGTCACCACCCAGTAAGGAGGAACTTGCAGAGAGAGAGAGATTTTTAAAACGCTTTGATCATACCACGAACACACCCGAAACACAATGTACAAAACTGGTGCTATGATTCAGAAAAAAACTGACAACAAGCAAAAAAAGAAACAAGCACATTCAATATTCAGTATGTGTAAACAGTTCACCATTCTGTAAAAAACGTATAACAGGGGAGCACTAGACATGTATCCTCACCAATCATGGCTTGATCAAAGCATAAACAAACTGGAGGAATATAAACATTTCTAACGTCCTCCATCAGTTGGATCTTAATCTTGGTCATTATTTTCTGGAGTCTGAAAGGTTCCAGAGTCGTGAACGACGGGGCTGCAGAGCTCCCGTGCTCCTCATGTGGTGCCAGACAGAGTCAGAGAAGAGCTGCAGGTCCACAAACGTGTCCTCAACCTTCACGGCCCTCAGCCCCTTGGTGCGCTCCAAAAACGTCCTGTTGGTTGGGACCATGTGGTAGTCCTCCAGTACAGGCTCCTCACTCTCTCAGTCTCAGACTCTCTCAGCCTCTCCATCAACATGTCTTCTCCCTCCTCCTCCTCACTCTCCAGTGCCAGTCCCAGTCCCAGTGCCATTTAGCGGCAGCATCCTGGCTAGCGTAGCTGCAATGGAGCCGCCACACAAACACACAAAACACAGGATAACCACTCATGCCAAACACCCAACAGTCAAGCTACACGCACACACGTTTGGCACTATCCAGTGTGGAAACAACTTCAAAAAATGGGGAAACACTTGATGATTTCCCCATACACTCTCCACCACCCTTGCTCATTCACTCAAAGCATCCTGGATACAAGTTCACCCTCTGGGCAGACTTGACAGTCTCCTTTCTGACCAAGAATCTTGAAAGTAATTCTATAGTGATATGCTCAGAACCATATGTGCCACAGCCTAAGTTGATGTAACTGACATGCATATGCATACATGTGGGCAAGTTGTTGATCGGCACATTGCTCAGTTTCCTTTTGTTGTTACAATCAATCGCAGTAATGATGCAAATAATTTCTCTCCTAATTATAGAGCTACCACTACACCTCTGCCAAAGCAAAGTTCCTGCTGCTCATCTTAACAAGGCTGTTCTGTTTGATGCTTTACAATTGCATTGGCTGTTTTTTTTTGTTGTTGTTTTGTTTTGTTGAAGTTAATCAGTGTGATGAACATGTGAAACATTTGTGAAAAAGATTGTGCCTGAGAGTTGTGATCTTAATTCTAAGCAAAAAAGGAGTGATCGTATTGTGTGGCCCTAATATGGGGCCAATTGCCAAGCTGTGTACTGCACTTACAGTATTTCACAGATCACAGTCACACTCAGCATGACCTTTTATGTCTAAATACTGTCATTTGGTTATTCAAAGAAACTCGATAGATCCTGAAGAATAATAATTGCTGTGTTTGAGGTGTGTCTTGATACAAAACTGTTTTCTTGGCTGTACCGCCACAGGGGTAGCAGTTTACACTGGGATGGAGTCCAAGATGGCCCTGAATTATAAATGCAAGTCCCAGAAACGCTCTGCAGTCGAGAAGTGAGCACTTTTTTTTCACTTTTTTAAAAATTTCTCTCAGTGATTATAGAGCTACCACTTCCAATTAATGCATTCTCCTCTCATTGTAACCTATGTCTGTTAGGTCAATGAATACATTCCTGATCATCTATCTGTGCATCCTGCTGTTTGAGGCTGTCCTCAGCACCATCTTGAAATATGCCTGGCAAGCTGAGGAAAAGTGGGATGAACCATTTTACAATCAAAAGACTGAGCAAGAGAGAAACAGCAGCTCTGTAAGTCTCATTTATGTTGTTTTCAATTTTAGTCTCTAAATATTCACATTTATTTAACCCCAACCTTCAGCCTCTCCCATGGTGTGTCTCAGTCGGTAAGGGATCTTTTTGGGGACCAGAGGGTGGTCAGTTCAAGTCCCATTGCTGATGACAAGAGACTGGACCACAGCTCACCTCCTGAGCCTTTCCAAGGTGCCCTTGAGCAAGTCACCCAACCCCAGACTAGCTCAGGGGCACTATCCTTGTGTGCAGCCGCCTCACTCTTAAGTCTGGTTGCATGGTTGTACTGAGTGTAAGTTCATGTGTGTGCAAGTACATCCATGGACAATATGTATGAAAAGACTGGTCCTTTGGTGGATATATAACCTTTCATAAGGTCAGTTTGCCAACACCAATAAGAAAGGTCTGCAGTATGTATTTGCTGGTTTATGCCATGCAGCTTTTGTGGAGTTGCCTTTTTCACAAGAGCGGAAGACGGTGACGCCATTTGAAAATGTTGACGATTTTGGTTTAAATCAGTACAAAGGCAGTCAACTAGCACACATACCGCATGCATATTTAAATGGCGCCTGTGTTATTTGCAGGCACACAAACCACGGATAGTGCATGCAGTGCCATGGTTGTATGTGTCTGTTGGTTTCATTGTCTTTCCTCTATAAATATGAAAGAGTGTTTCCCGTATATTTTTGATTATTAATGGCTTGTTGTAAAAAATTATATCTCTGTTTTTTTGTATGTTTTTCGTTTGACAATCCTGAATTGATTACAGGAAAAAAAAATGCCTGTCTGCATATTACCTTTCCTGATGTCAGAGCATTGTCCTGCCGCAGGAAGAGGATTTGATGCTGACAATGTTTTAGGTGGAGATTGGCATTAAATCAGCCACTTGCTATTTTCAAACCAACTGTTCCACCGCCCAGTCCCTTCCTGTCTAGCAGTAGACAGTAGTGCATCCTCTTACGTGTCATTGTCCATCCAATCACAAAAACACTCTAAGAGACTGCCTTAAATTGGAGCGTAACATGTTTGTCCTTTTCTTTTTCAGATCTTGAGGTTCATCTCAGACTTTCTTGCTTTTTTGGTTCTATATAATTTCATCATTCCGATCTCACTCTATGTCACTGTGGAGATGCAAAAGTTCCTTGGATCCTTCTTCATCGGTTGGGATTTGGATCTTTACCATGAGGAGAGTGACCAAAAAGCTCAAGTCAACACCTCTGACCTAAATGAAGAGCTTGGACAGGTACATGCTACAAAAGATGCATGCAATATATAGGAGTATATATAGACATTTATACACACTCTCACTCATGCTGTCAGTCATGCAATCAGCTATTACCTACAGTAAATAGCACACATAGATACATTACAATGCACACAATCCTTTATGTCAATTCGCTAATGAGAACATATGCCTATATTGTGTTACAGTGTAATTGCTACTAAAGTAATGTCTGAAAAGGAAATAGGCTTAGTGAACGACGTGGTGAAGCACTCAGCTGAGTGATTTACATCAAAACTAATAATTACAATTGATCGTCCCTTGAGGATTTACAGTTTTTCATGATGATTTTTGTATAGCATGTTATGTCACGATTATGGATTCTCACAGAAGTATCCATAGATTCACGTATGATTTGCACAACAGAAATTTTGTATGGATGTGACAGTAACACAAGATATCAACCATGTATTTACGGACATTTTTTATGTACGTCTCTATACCTTGATTGTGTGTGATTGATCAAAACATTGTAACATTCCATCCGTGACGTGCTTTTCCATAGGTGGAGTATGTGTTTACTGACAAGACTGGCACGTTAACCGAAAACGAAATGCAGTTTCGTGAGTGTTCTATTAACGGTGTGAAGTACAGGGAAGTCAATGGCAAGCTAATTCCTGAAGGACTGACCAATGATTCACCTGAAGGTTCTACGCTGCAGCTGGTGAGATGCTCTGAAAAGTAAATTATTTCCATGTTAATTCACATTGGTAACAAAACACTAGTCAGTAAGTTCTAACTTAAGGTCCCGGGGCCTCATTGATCAACTGTACGCACGCACATAAATGTGCACACGTAGTGTATGCGCACTTTCCAAGGCAACGTGTGACATTTACCAATTCATACTTGTGCGTAGAAACTTGTGTAAAGTTACGCACTCCTCTGACCATGCGTACGCACAACATCTATCCCTACTGGTCCCATTGTACTAGTACGATAACCTGCAAAACAGTTGAACATACACACAAAGCACTGTAATTGATATTCACTTAGATTTAGACTTGATCCTGCCTGATTGGCTACGTAAGTGAATGCGTGGGAACTGCGTTAAGTCGTTGTGTGTTTATTTCAAAGTGTGAAGTTTAGAGGGAACATTGACTGTGGCTTGTCTTGCTGTATTAGAGGATTTGGAGAACCGTGCGCTGCGCAGGCAGAGCATTTTCAAAGAGAATTCAGATGTTCATTGAGAGCGCAGAGTTGCCTCTCAGCAGGTCCCACTTCCCCAAAAACACACAAGGTCTGTGCTGTAATTCACAATCCTTGCTGAGGCGGGAGACAAATCGCAATCCCAGTTCACACCCACCCTGTGTCCACCCTGGGATTTTTGGACAATCGGGACATATCAGCAAGAAATTGGAGACGTATGCAGCATCTCACAGCCGCAGCGACCCTAAGCAGACTTCTGCCAGCATTGTTGGAGGAAATAACATCTCCAGCCCTGATTTACATCCAGCTCTCAAACAGACATGACCAACAAGCCAAGATTAAGGATTTAATACCAACGCCGGATGTCCAAGCGTAATTGGAGCCATAGATTGTGCCCACATCGCAATAAAATCGTCATCACACAATTAATTCAGTTACGTGAACAGGAAAGGCTTTCATTCAATCAATGCACGGATAACCTGTGATGCAAGTGTGTCTCTGTTTAACTTGGCTGCCTGGAGAGGAAACACATGACCCCTTCATTCTGCGGAGCAGCTCTGTGGGCGTGCACCTCCGAGCAGGAGGTCCTTGCCACTGACGCGTTATTACAGGAATTGTCCAACCATAGATGGTTATTTGAGGGCATGCAAGTGACCCCAACCATGCATGAGCTTGGCAGTTACGCACAGGTGACATTTATCATCACAGATTGCCTACATGTGTGTATGTTACCCGGACTCTGTACCTTTCGTCAATACTCATGTTTTGGTTCTTCTTGGTCATTTGCACCTTCGAAAAAAAGAACCATTTCTACGCCCAGTTGGTAAATGAGGCCCCCGATCTTTTGAGGCAATACCACTTTTGATGACTGTCTTGCCTATCTCCCACCATGGCAATGCCATTCACAAAACAGAGGAAAAATTGGACAGAAATGGTGCATGGTTTTCAACAACTCACAACCTTGACCTGAAAACATAGAGAATTAGTTTTTTCCAAAAGGCCCTACAATGCCTATTTCTTGAGATATCGGGTGGCTCTCGTAAAATATTCCTCAAACCTCTAAATTATGAAAAAAACATTCTTTTCTCAATCAAAGATGGTAATACTGGGCATGTGCATAATTACCATAAAATTTGCAAATTCTTTCTCATGCTTTAAACCCTGCCAATTCCAACGGCTGATTTGTTTATTTGTACAAGCTGACGGCCACCCGAGGGCAGTGTAGCAGGCAGTGTAGGAGGAAGCACAAAAAATTAGACCAACATGAGGGGAAAGTTAAAGCACCAAAGAAGACACTAACTTTAGTTTAAAATTGTATCTTGAACGGTCAGTTTGTACATCATGCACACACCTTGGTCATGGACAACAAAGGAAGAAATGCATACAATGCAGCTTATTAGGTGACATCAATCGATCTGGCCATCACAGAGGGACGGAGTCCTGATTTTCAGGCACTGTTTGAAAAAGCACGTCTTAATTTTAAACAACGCGTAAAAAAATCCTCTGTCTACCGTCTTTTTGTGTTAATATCTCAGGTTACAACGTGAAAACCTGCTGCTTATACCTAGATGCATCATATGTACTGTATGAACAGAAGCACAACAGCTTGGAATTTCGCTCTTATCTCAGCAAAACACGAACCGAGAGACGGCTAGTGTCTCAAAAAACTTGCACGTTGGGTTACTCGCATGTAAGTGTCAGCTGTCAAAGTTCAGAACATCTGTGATTTCTCGTCCCATTCAAATTTTCCTCATCTTGTTTGATGATGGGAGGAGAGGGTTGTTCCCATGACAGTGTTTCCTGTGTAGTTGTTCTTATTGTATTCTCAATAGCAACATTGGAATAGTACTGCTAAATGTCTTAAATCTTGTTATGTAGTATGAACGCTGTAAACACTGTGAATGTATACCAGGGAGGAAGGGAGGGAGGGAGGTATTTTATTGATCTGTTGATCTGGCGATGAAGGACATTTTAGGCCCCAGCAGCTCAGGGTGATACAGAAGGTTGAAGGTTACCAAAAAAATGTGCAATATAAAATAGGCATTAAAAAGCAACTGACAAACTAACAAGATGCAAATTGTAACATACTAAGGAACTAGCTTGCTAGCAATATAGAATTTACAACATGACACAACATGTGTATATGTGTGTGTGTATACATGTATATTTTGCATGTTTTTATACACATTCATTTGTATGTGTATACTGTGCGCATATGTTTTCTTGATAGAAAACAAAGCAAGTGTGTGTGTAAGTACATACTGTATGTACCATGGATGTTTGTGTGTGTCCCTCTCTGTCTATGAATAATGTGCAGAGCCTTTCCAAAAAAATTGACTATCATGGGAAGGTCATTCATAGCCATAATTCCATTAAAAAAGTTAAACTTGCATAAATTGTAGTTTCAGGGCCCATAACGCAAACAATGTCAAGAATTTATTTGTTTATTTTGGCATAATTTGGGCATCCAGCTAATAAAACCCATGAAAACAGGAATTCAAAAAATGTAAATACTGTAAAGAAATCAGCCCAAATTTTGCACAGCATAAATATTTTTAATGGAGCGTCACGCTGTAATTGTCTACTAAACTAAAAGCACCTGCGGAGGTTTCCCCATTCATTCATTCATTCATTCATTCATTCATTCATTTTCCCTGCACTTTTTGGGCGAAGACACCCTGAATAGGTCGCCAGCCAATCGCAGGTTTGGCCAGAGGACCATCATTGATACCTTTCATTGGATGGATAAACCACAAAATTTCATAGCAAAGGAGGCTGACCATTCAGAGTTTAGTGGAAGGGCAAAAAAAGATGCACCATTAAAAGAGATGACTGTGGGCCTCAGCGGATTATCAAACAGAGAAAATTCAAGAATCTGGCAGAGATCCAGAAAGAGTGGCATGAAGCAGGAGTCACAGCCTCAAAAAACACCACATTTTGATGCATCCGGTAGATGGGACATAACTGTCAGGTCCCTCAGGTCAAGCCACTTCTGAGCCTGTGCCAACGTAGGAAGGACTGGATTGTTGGCCAGTGGTCCAAGGCCCTCTTTTTTTGATCAAAGTGAAGTGTGTCCTTCATTCAGCAGGTGTGGAGGAAGACTAGTAAGGAACAGCCCCTGACCATGCCGTCAGAGTCACCAAATTCTGGTTCGATGCCCATGTCATCACAGTAATTGACTGGCCAGCTAACTACCCAAAGCCCATTGAGAATCTATGGAATATTATCAAGTGGAAAATGAGTGGCACTAGACCCAAAAACAAAGAGCTGACAGCAAGCATCAGGGAAATCTAGGCTTCCATAACTCCTAGGCAAGGCCACAGGCTGATTGCTTCAATACCATGAAGCATCACGGTAGTAATTAAGGCAAAGGGATTCCCAACCGAGTATTGTAGATAGACATCATTTTTTAAAGAACCATATTTCGATTGACTTGATGTGATTCTTATTTCTCTCCTATTTTTCCTGCAAAACCTGGGAGGTAAATGGTGATTTCTTCATAGTTTTGAAATTTTTTGAATTCCTGTTTTCATGGGTTTCATCGCCTGTGATCCCAAGTCATGTAAAAATGAATCAATATATACTTGAAATCGTTTAGATTGTAGGCCCTAAAAGTATGATGCATGAAAGTTTAACTCACTGAATTATTATGAAAATAAGTAAACTTTTCCATGATAAGGGAACAGGTTTAGGAAGAGTGCGTGTGCAGTCACAAAATGAGGAGAAAGAGACCTTGAGATGCCTCGCTGGGAGTGCAACCTTGGGTCGAGATAAGATAAGGAGCCCGGAGTGTGTGAAACAGAGCAAAATGTACAATTTCAAGACAGGGAAACTCACAGATCAGAAATACAAACTTTTAGGTGCAACAGTGACTTGATACTGGAGCTCTTAAAAATTTTGTCGTGAGCGGCGACCGAATTTCATGATGAATGAGGAGTCCGTCCATTTTTTGGGAGCGACTTGGCTGATGGAAAAGTCTCAAAAGTTCGCTACATTATCCAACTTCTTTCGCTCGACAGCAAAACGGTCGCCAAGATCGACAATGGCCTGGTCCGTTTTGGCCGCTGCTCATTCCAGGTCCGAAAGTCTCTCATTCAGACCTTAGACATATGTATTTGAAACTTCAGACAACTGTTTGGACTCCACAGTTGCCTTCTTTAGGTTGCAGTGGACAAGGGCCATTGCACACATATACAGTACATTGCTAGTATCCTGTACTGCGCCTGGTATGACAAAGGAGGATCAATACTCGGACACGCCCTATAGTGCCCCGGACCATCAAGCACCACAGACAATACTGAAGAGAAGACTGTCAGAGCATAGTTTGATGTGGTAACCCGCTGCAGACCAGGAAGGGCGAGTAGGCAATGATGAGTAGGCAGTCTCAGCAGGACTGATATGTGTGGTATGGGAAAAGCTAGTCACCCTCTGACATGCTAAGCTACACTGGAAGAGAGGCAAAAAGAGGGCCTGCAAGCACAGTACCTTCATTGCAAATCCATTCAAATTCACCGACGCTGCTGGGAGAGAAAAGCAGTGGTCAGCTGTCATGTCCAAAGGAGGACATCAACCGCCACATCATGAACAGCTACAGTGACAGAATGGAGAGCAAGACCTACGCCTCAGTGTAGCCCTCATATGCCCACCAGGGCATTGCGCCCTGTTGAACATCAATATATCCAACCTGAAGGATGTTAAACAGTTCATAAAATCTGCCAGAATGTCAATGGCACCAGGCCAAAGTAGAGCTCCTTACAAGGTTTTCAAACTGTGTCCCCGCCTGTTGCAGCATTTTTGGAATCTCTTTACAGTTTTCTGGAAAAGCGGGAAGGTGCCACAGTAGTGGAGGCACTCAGAGGGAACATGGATTCCCAAGGACGAGGACACAACAAAAATGGAGCAGTTCAAGACAATCTTCCTCCTCAGAACTGAGAGCAAGACCTTCTTTAAGATCTTGGCAAATGGCCTTGTGGGATTTCTCCTGAGGAACACCTTTTGCGACATCTCAGTGGATAAGGGAGGAGTCCCAGGGTGTATTAGCACACTGGCATGATAACTCAGATGATCCGAGATCCACAGGAAAGCAGGGGTGACTGAACCTTGCCAAGATTCATGGGTCAATTCCACACTAGCTGGTGAATTTGTCCCTGAGCGGACACCATGTACCAGAGAAGATCCACAATTTCATCCCAGACTACTGTTACAATTTACATCTGGAGTTGTCCTCTGGGACTTCCAACATCAAACTGGCATTATTGAGCACATACATCATAACTGGCTGTTCGATCTCAGTGTAACTGTTTGCAGATGGATCCTTCAAGGTCATAATCGATTCATTACTCTGGCAAGAATGAGCCTCAAGGCCGGCAGGTCCAGGTCCTTATTCCTGAGGAAAGGAAAGGTATCCAACAGCCTCCGCCTCACTCTTGGATACACCAAAATTCCATCTGTGTCAGAAAGGCCACAGAAGAGCCTAGCCAAACTCTTCACCAGTCAGCTAGCGGATATAGTACTGCTGCATGTTAAGCCACAAGCAATGACCTCATGTCTCCCTTGGAAGATTCAGACTTGATTCTATCAGCACGGCCCATCAACTCCTGCTGCTGCTAATCTATGAAGTCCATATTACCATCATGGAGGGCTTTGAGAGGAAGACTAGCCTGTCCTTGCACAGGTGGCTGGGATTGTTAAAGAGCCTGAGCAGCATTGCTTTGTACCAACTTACAGCTTCCCTTCAGCAGCTCAGCAGAGGAGTTCAAGGTTTCCCAAGCTCGATAAATCCTGCCGTACAGATATTCTCCTGACACAGAACACAGAACAAGAGAGAAGACATGCATACTTAACCTGTGCAGAATTACCACAACACTTGCCACTTCTACACCGCTGCGGCTTACTTATAGATTTTTACCATCTTACAGCCTCCAGGGGGCAGTGTAACAGGGAGCACAAAAGTCAGACAGACATGATCGGAAACTCAAAACGCCGAAGAGGACCCTACCGGTATTTTTGATTTGGATTTTGAACTGTCATTTTGTATATTATGCATACAACCTCCTAATGTTCAACAAAAGAAGAACTGTATATGATGCAGCTCTTAAGAAAAGGCAGCAGATATGGCCATCAAAGATGGAGACGGATTGACAGTGCATAAGCTTGGCATCAATGAATCATTGGTGAGACGTTGAAGGTGGCAGCAGGAAAAATAAAGTCAATGTAAAAGACGATAAAGGCTTTCAGAGGTCACAAAATTAGATGGCTTTTGTGTTGATGCTGTGTCTTATTTGTAATCGGACATGCCACTGTCGTGTTGGTGTTGTGTTGATGTCGTACACCCGATTTTCCGGCGCCTTTTGGAAATAAAGCACTGCTGGAATTAAAACAATGTTTGAAAAACGCTCTGTGTACCGTTTTTCTGTGGAAATCTCATGTTACAACAGAAAGTCATGTGGCTTAGATTCAGGTGTGGCCAATATATGTCCCGACGCACTACTCATAATCGGATTTTCTGCCCACATTGAACAAATAAGTGGACCAAGAGGTGACTGTGTGTGTGCATGTGTGCGTGCGTGTGCATACAGATATTATCTCCCAGTGGATATATAAACAAGTAGTTCATGAGACTGTCTTTGCTTTCCTTTGTTCATGTAGACTGGTGAGGAGTTGCTGTTTCTCAAAGCAGTGTCACTCTGCCACACGGTGCAGATCTGCTATGATCAGCAAGACTACCTAGGTGGAGTAGACCCCTTCTCTCATACAAATGGATATTCAACTAATCACATGGAATACTATGCCTCATCGCCCGACGAGAAAGCTTTGGTAGAGGCAGCAAAACGGTAAAATTTCTATGGTCGTAGGATCGGTACTGAGTGATGGTACAGGTTACTGTTACCCTTGAAATGTATAAGTGGCACTAAATGCCTTGGAGGTGGATCATTGTGCAGCACAATGGTTCCAAATGTAACTGCAAGATGCCTAAGAGTTTTGCGTGACCATGGATTGACTGATATGGTATAGATCTTTCCTTTCATTCATTTGTCATTTCATTCATATGCACCTGCTGCACCATCTGCTGAAAACATTTTTCTGCATCAGTAGCATGTTACAGAGGTTTGACATGTTATTTCAGCCCATCCTATTAAAAAAATCTAAGATATGTGTCTCAGTTTGAACATAGCAATAGGTTCATCTTGCGTGTCAATATCACTTGGCTCCATTTTTTTTTTTTATTAATCCAACCAATTTTTTTTGTGTGTGTCCAAATTATGGCTGAAGACTGTGACTGAATAAGTACCTAATTTTATTCCTAATTCCCTGGCTAATTACCAGGAGCTTAGCTATTTGGTTACCATTGCCATTATCAAGCTACTCTTTTTTTTCTAGGTTAGGAGTGGCGTTCCATGGCAGCAGTGGAGAAACAATGGAAATCAAATATTTTGGCAAGACAGAGAAGTAAGTCTTACCCCATGTCTCTCTCAAATCCTTTAACAGACACAATTTCAGACTGGACAATGAAACAATTTGCAGGCTGGGAAGTGAATTGATACTAAGGAAGAGCTTTCTCGCTCTGCTGCTGTGCATCCCCAGACCTCTCTCTCTCTCTCGCTCTCGCTCTCTCTCTCTCGCTCGTTTTTAACCCAACCGTTAAAGGCACCGTTGGCCTTTCCTGCCCGAGGTTTCTTCTGTTTAAAAGATGTTTTTCCTCGCCATTTTTGCTAATGGGGGGATATGTTGGGTCTCTGTGTGTTGATTTTATGGACTTTCAATGTTTACATGTGGAGGAGCACTACCTGCTCCACCTTGGAAACCTTGAAAACTGTTATATTTACAATTACATAATTATATATTTATAATTTCTAACGCTATTTATAATGTATATATTTTGTGTTTATATTTTGTTTATATTGAAACTCTCTTTCTTCTTTCCTCTCCTTCTTTCTCTATTTGAAATATTTACACCAGAGTGCAGGCACCTTAGTTTCGTTACACAATTCAATTGCTGTAATGACAATAAATGATTCCTGATTCCTGAAAACGTCAATCCTGAGTTTCAGTGTAAAGAATCAAGGTCAACAATTTGAGATTGAAACTAAAAAAGGCTTTTGTCTTCAAGGTATAAGTTGCTCCATGTGTTAGAGTTTGATCCAAACCGAAGGAGAATGAGCGTCATTTTACAAACTCCCTCAGGTAATACCTCAATTACACGGCAGCATGGTCATGAAAAGCCTCATGTTCGTCCAGCAGCAACATGATGATGTTTATACATGTAAAGATGTAAAGATTGATATAACACTCTAAAAATATGTTGTCAAACACATAATCAAAGATTATTCAGTACCTGTAAATCTAGCTCAATGATTTTGTTTTTGTGTTGACCTTCAGGAGGTAATTTACTGTTCACAAAGGGAGCAGAATCAGCCATCTTGCCATTCACGACCAGTGGTGAGATAGAAAAGACAAGATGCCATGTCGACGAATTTGCCCTGGTGAGCGTTGGTCGAACTCTACATAATGAATACCATATTTTCTGGAGTAAAAGTCACAGTTTTTTTATTGTTTAGCCGGGTTGTAACTTAGATGTGACATGTATGCGAAATTCTCAAAATTGATAATTTCACATGTACATTATTGTCACACCAACAATCGTGCCATGGCACTCTAGGCTTGTGCACCAGAATCTACTACTCCTGTACTACTAAAATTTCCACAGTACAGTATTTTAAGCCCTGCTGTTAACTCATCTACCTCTGAAGTTGGCGGATTTGCACCAAGGATGAAGAATTAAATGGATTTAGTGATTTAGAGTGGAATCAGGGTTTCACAGACTTCCTAGCTTGTTTTTTTTGTGCTTTAGTTATCTAAATAATTGTCACGTTGACATGCCAGACAAATATTCAGTTCATTCTCTATGATTCATGTATCTGAATAACGCTAGCGTGCTGTTTGTCAATTCCTGCTGCCCTCCAGTGGACCTATCACCTGCAGGAGGGGCCGTAAGGGGTCGGTGGTTGGTGTTATGGGTGGCAGTCAACGTGGGGGTCTCGGCGACCTAACCCTTGGACAGATCAGCTGGCTTTCGGAACATGGAACGTCACTTCACTGGGGGGAAAGGAGCCCGACTTGGTGCGGCAGGTAGAGTGTTTCCGTCTAGAAATAGTCGGGCTCATCTCTGCGCACAGCCAGGGCTCTGGATCCCATCTTCTTGAGAGAGGCTGGACTCTCTTCCACTCTGGAGTTGCCTGTGGGGAGAGGCAGTGAGCTGGAGTGGGCTTATTAATAGCCCCCCAGCTCTGCCGTCACGCATCGATGAACGAGAGGGTTGCATTCCTGTGTCATCAGACTGGGGACAGGTCTCTCACTGTTGTTTAGGCATACGGGCCAAACAGTAGTGCAGAGTACCCAGCCTTCCTGGATGTCCTGTCACACCGCATCTGGGGACTCCATCGTTCATCTGGGGGACTTAGATGCCCACGTAGGCAATGGCAGCTGTGCCTGGAGGGGTGTGATTGGGAGGAATGGCCTCCCTGATCTGAACCTGAGCAGTGTTTTCTTGCTGGACTTCTGTGCTAGTCACAGTTTGTCAATAACAAGCACTATGTTCAAACATAAGGGTGTCCATCTGTGCACTTGGCTTCATGACACCCTAGCCGGAGGTCAATGACCGATTTTGTAATCGTGTCATCTGACCTCCGGCCGCATGTCTCAGACACATGGGTGAAGAGGGGCTGAGCTGTCAACCGATCATCACCTGGTAGTGAGTTGGATCCGCCTGCAGGGGAGGAAGTCGGACAGACCCGGGCCGGCCCAAATGTATTGTGAGGGTCTGCTGGGAACGTCTGGCAGAGCACTCCGACAGAGACATCTTTAACTCCCACATGCAGGAGAACTTCAAACAGATCCCGAGGGAGGCTGGGGACATAGAGTCCGAATGGACCATGTTTTCCACCTACATTGTTGAAGCAGCAGCCCGAAGCTGTGGCTGTAAGGCCGCGGGTGCCTGTCATGACGGCAATCCCAGAACCCGGTGATGGACACTGGAAATAAGGGATGCCGTCAAGCTGAAGGAGGAGGCCTACAAAGCTCACCTGGCCTGTGGGTCTCCTGAAGCAGCTGACAGGTACCGGCAGGCCAAGCTTGCGGCAGCCTGGGCTCTCGTGGAAGCAAAATCCCGTGTCTGGGAGGAGTTCCGAGAGGTCATGGAGGAGGGTCGGCCTCGAGAAGTTTCTGGCAAACCGTCCAGCGCTTTAGGAAGGAAAGCAGTGCCCGACCAACACTGTTGGCTGACACCCCTCTGCAACATCGCATGGCAGTCAGAGTCAATTCCCTAGGACTGGCAGACTGGGGTGGTGGTCCCTCTGTTGAAGAAGGGGGTCCAGAGGGTGTGTTCCAATTACAGAGGGATCACTCTCCTCAGCCACCTCAGGAAAGTCTATTCCAGGGTACTGGAGAGGAGAATCCGGCTGATAGTGGAACCTCAGATCCAAGAGGAATAATGTGAATTCCGTCCTGGCCGTGGAACACTGGACCAGCTCTATACTCTCAGCAGAGTGCTGGAGGGATCATGGGAGTTTGCCCAACCAGTCCATATGTGGTTTGTGGACTTGGAGAAGGCATTCGACAAGGTCCCTCGTGATGCTCTGTGGAGGGTGCTCCGAAAGTATGGAGTCCATGGCCCCTTATCTTGGGCTGTGCGGTCTCTGTACGACCGGAGCAGGAGCTTGATTTGCATTGCCGGCAGTAAGTCAGACGTGTTCCCAGTACATGTTGGCCTCTGGCAGGGCTGCCCTTTGTCACCGGTCCTGTTCATTATTTATGTGGACAGGATTTCTAGGCGTAGCCAGGGGCCAGAGGGGGTCCAGTTTGGGGACGACAAGATCTCATCGCTGCTTTTTGCAGAAGATGTTGTCCTGTTGGCGCCCTCAGACCAAGACCTCCAGCATGTGCTGAGGCGGTTTGCAGTAGAGTGTTAGACGGCCGAGATGAGAATCAGCACTCTCCGGATTGGAGACGAGATCCTGCCTCAAGTGGAGGAGCTTAAATATCTTGGGGTCCTGTTCGCGAGTGAGGGTAGAATAGAACGGGAGATTGACTGACAGACCGGTGCAGCGGCGTACTGGTTCGTCGTGGTGAAAGAGGAGCTGAGCCAGAAGGCATAGCTCTCTATTTACCGGTTGATCTAGGTTCCTACCCTCACCTATGGTGAGGAAAAGGAAAAGGACAAGATCTCAGGTACAAGTGGCCGAAATGAGCTTCCTCAGCAGGTTGGCGGGACGCTCCCTACGAGATGGGGTGAGGAGCTCTGTCACCCGGGAGGAGCTCAAAGTAGAGCATCTTTTCCGGATGCCTCAGAATGCCTTCCTAGGGAGGTGTTCCAGGCATGTCCCCCTGGGAAGAGGCAGCAAGGAAGACCCAGGAAGCGCTGGAGGGACTATGTCTCTCAGCTGGCCTGGGAGCGCCTTGGAGTCCTCCCAGGGGAGCTGCAGGAGGTGTCGGGGGAAAGGGAAGTCTGGGCTTCCCTTCTGAGACTGCTGCCCCCGCATCCAGGCACCGGGATAAGTAGCAGAAGATGGATGGGTGGATGGATGCCTTTAAGGATAAACTGTCTGTTGTTGGTCCTGGATTTTGTGAAATGATTAAGAAATGGAACCTATACAGGTAGTGTGGTGCAACTTATATATGGCTTTTTTTCTTAATTATGCAGCTTTTTTGGGCTTGTGCAACTTATACTCTGGCCTGACTCAAAGTCTAGAAAATACGGTACTCTGGATTCTGTTCTTGTGCTTTGTTTGTCGCACGTGTGATCCTTCATCCATGTCCCGTCTCAATTCTCTGTTGTGTCTTTATTCATGCATTTTGTGATTTGAAATCCTCATTTCACACCCATTCAGTTACTCCTTTTTCACCTTACCTTAATATATTTGCTGTTTTTTTCTTTTCTTAAACCAACTGCACCTCATTGTCCTTTCATTGCAGAAAGGTTTGCGGACACTGGTCGTTGCATGTCGCCACTTCAGCCCAGATGAATTTATCGAATTGGACAGGCGGCTGAACACTGCTAAAACTGCCCTGCAGCAGAGGGAGGAAAGACTACAGGAGGCCTTCAATTGCATAGAGAGAGATCTGCATCTTCTTGGAGCAACGGGAGTGGAAGACAAGTACAGATATTTCCTGCTGCCTGAATACTTTCATGTGTAACAAAAAATGTTTGGCCTTAAGTTTAAACTACAAAATTTCAGGTAAAATTTCAATTAGGCTGCAGCTTGTGCAGTGCCGCAACAGGGGCAAAGCACCTCTTTGTCTGCATTAGTTTTGCGGTAACTAGTATTATCACTATCAGCTGTCACATCAGTACGAATTCTTGTTGTACAGCTATTATTGTCAGAGTCACAATCGTTAATCACTCAGCTGGTTGCTCTCCCATTCATTTTTTCAGGGGAATTGCATAGGCTGGAAAAGTTGGATCTGGGAGAAATATATAAACACCGTTCTCAAAGAAGTCAGCATTTTGCTGTATCTGTCATATAATTGCTTGGGTGTTGTCAGAGCTGAGGAAATTGTGGTGGATGAAATGTTTTCAATTTATGGAATTGTTAGCCGTAGTCGCAAAAAGTAAAAAACAAGTCAGGAAAAGTATATGAAGACAAGTCAGCTTTCAGGGACTAGTATCTCGAAAGGGATCTTTACATAATGATAGTTGTTTCATCTTAGTGAAATGTAACTTGTCAAAATTCTGCAGTAGATTTTCTCCTCTTATCTGAACTTATCTAACCAGAGCAATTTCTGTGTATGCTTTACTGAATTTTGCTAGCACATTAACTTGAAAGTTCCAAGTGAATTATGGCACACCCACTGGGCAGTAATTATGTTGGCTGAGTAATTGGCCAACATAAAAACTGAAAAAAATTGACATGATGCTTTCACGTTGACTAGACAGTCAGCATATATTAAGCACCATAACGGTTCCATGGTAAGTATGAAAATGTTATATTTGCAAGCATCAGCAGCAGGGTCAGTCAATCAATTCTCCTTCCAGTATTGGCAGTGGATCAGATGCTGATTTGCAGCAGCAGACAGCCCTAAATTTTTTCTTGGTTCAATCATAGTCATTATGTGCTTACCTCAGCCACAAGAGATTTTTGCTAGAATGGCAGTGACCTGGAAGGACGCAGAGAAAAGACAGCTTCTGCTTATCCTGATGAGGCCATTTACCTAATCTGTCTGTTTTTAGCTGCCCACTTCAGAGATGCCACTGTTGGTTGTGTGACTCCATCTGCTCCTGTCCTTTGGACTGTCAGCTGATACATCAACCATCATCATGTCTTCTTTCATTAATTCTCTGAGCCCTCTTTATTTTTGTGGCAGCTGTTTTGCAGCTCCTGGCAGCCTCCTGACAGCTCCATCTTGAGCAATATGTCAAGTATATTTGCTATCTCTCCTGTGCTTGTGACCAAACCATCTTAGTCTTGCCTATCTGACTTCATCTCTAAACTGCTTGACCTGAAGGTGGTTCTCTTATGTGCTTATTAGTAATCCTGTCTAACCTTGTTTTTTCCATTGAAATCCTCATCTACAGTACATCTCTGCCACCTCCAACTAATCCTCCTATCATTTAGACAGAACCACTGTCTCCAAATTATAGATCATGGCATCTAGCCTGCATGTTCACCTGTGCTCTGTAGCCTTGGTGATGGTGACACCAATACAATGACATTATGACCCCCCAACTCAACAGAGGTGGAAAATACTGAAAACCTGTAAAAAAGTAAAACTATCTTTACACTGCCCTAATTTCAACTTTAGTAAAAGTAGGAATATCCACTTGAAAGTGAAAAAGAACTTAACCAAAAATGTACTTTGATTAAAAGTTGGTTTCAATTACTTGATGTAAAAAAAAAAAGGATAATGACTCATAAGTCTAATCCAGTTGTTTGCTAGTTGTCAGACAGGTTCAATTCAGTCATATTCGTATTGCGCCAAATCATAAAAGAAGTTATTTCAAGGAGCTTTCAAAGATAGATAAAGATACAGTGGCAAGGAAAATCTCCCCTTAAGTGGGAAGAAACCTCGGATAGACCAGGCTGCAGGTGGGCGGCCACCTGCCTCGACCGGTTGGGTTGAAAGAGAGAGACAGAGGCACAGACACATATACTGTACATATGCATAGCAGTAATCAGTAATAGAGGAGAGAAGCTAGTAACATGCATTAGTGAGACATGGATGTAAATAGGTGAGAGAGAGGAAATGGGCAAAGGAGAGGCTCAGTGCATCATGAGAAATCCTTTTGGCAGTTGAACTCTATTTGAGTATAACTAGGATTGACTGTAGGCTTTATTGAAAAGGAAAGTTGTAAGCCTACTCTTGTAATGAGAATTTCTGCCCCTCGGACTGAAATCTGAAGATGGTACCACAGGAGAGGAGCCTGATAGTTAAAGGCTCCTTCTCCGACTCCTACAGATTCTAGGAATCACAAGTTACTCTGCGTTCTGGGATCACAGTGTTCCTGTTGAATGATAAGGCACCATCAGCTCTTTTAGTTATGATGGTGCCTTATCATTAAGCGCCTCATGGGCAAGGAGAAGAATTTTTAAATCTATTCTCAATTTTACAGGGAGCCAGTGCAGAGAAGCTGGCATAAGAGAAACATGATCTCTTTTCCCATTTCTCATCAGTATTAGTTCAGCTGCATTCTGAACCAGCTGGAGAGGCTTTAGTGTGTTGCTACAGTCTGTAGCCCGCCAATAAAGAATTATGAAGTAACAAAAGCATGAACAAGTTTTTCACATCTTTTAAAGACAGCATGTGCCCAACCTTGGCGAGGTTGCCAAGGTGAAAGGAGGCAATTCTTGAAATTTGTGCGAGCTGAATGACATCATGATCAAAGATAACACCAAGATATTAAACAGTGTTGCTGGAGGCCAAGGTAAAGCCATCAAGAGTAGTTCAGTAACAGAAAATCTAAAGTCATCCACATTTTGTCCCTAAGGCAAGACTTGAGTCAAGAATAATAAACTAGCAGAGCTGAAGAGATGTTCACAGGTGCCCTTACTCTGCTTACTTCCACATGCTTTTGCAGATTCAATGTGGCGGTCTGAGCATTTACAGCTGACAGCTCTGTGCAGTGGGGTAGACACATTTGCGTTGTATGATGAAGTTATTGCTTCATTTACTTCTGAACGTCAAGAGCTGGCTGAGATGTGGCCAAGGATTTGCTTTGCAGACTTATTCATTTCTTCCACGTGAATTCAATCTATCTGCTAGGCAAAAGCCTATCCTTTTCTGCAGTCATGAACCTCCTTTCATACTGTTATGTTTTCCTGAAATGGATCATACCCCAGTTTTCAATAGCTACTTTGTAACGGAACCACCTGTGTTGCCAAATATGAGGCAATAAGAGATCCCCTCAGTATACAATGTATAATGTGGCGGTGATATATCTGTAAGATTTGATTGTACACATCTGTTTGATAGGTAGTTCAACTTCCTCAGCTCCTCCTAAGTTTGACAATCAAATTATTTCACATGATATTTCTGTTTGCCATCTCGTGTCATATTGTATGTATCAAAATGTATCCATGAGGTAGGAGTTCTAGGTAATGTATGGAGTTGACCAAGAAATTATTTCCCTCCAAGAAGTGATTCTGTGTATGAACCTGTATATCATTTCTTTTCCGGGGTTTTAGACTTCAGGACAAAGTCCAGGAGACCATTGAGGCCTTGCGACTGGCAGGAATTAAAGTTTGGGTGCTGACAGGTGACAAACACGAGACAGCGGTCAGTGTCAGTTTGTCCTGTGGCCATTTCCATAGAACAATGAATATCTTAGAACTTCTCCAGCAGCAGTCTGATAATGAGTGTGCAGAACAGCTACGTCAACTGGCCAAGAGGTAGGTGTGTGGGTGGTTTGTGTTTTTCTGAATTACTCTCCAGCATTACTTCTCTAACTGTCCATGAACTATTGGTTCCCCAGGATAAAGGAGGATCATGTCATACAGCATGGGCTAGTTGTCGATGGATCCAGTCTGTCTCTAGCATTGAGAGAACATGAGAAGCTATTCATGGAAGTGTGTAAAAACTGTTCAGCCGTTCTCTGCTGCCGTATGGCTCCTCTACAGAAAGCTAAGGTGCAGATGCTACCTGTCAATGTTGAGCCTAAATGAATGTCAACTGAAATGGTTTTTATTGTCTTCTTCTTCATCATTGAATTTGCACTGATAGATAAGACCCGATGTGTCTGTTTTGGGTTTGAATTGAACACAGCCAACAAATTTTCCATGCCTTATATAGGTAGTCCGGCTCATAAAAACATCTCCAGAGAAACCAATTACGTTAGCCATTGGTGATGGAGCCAATGATGTCAGTATGATACAAGAAGCACATGTTGGCATTGGTAAGCATTCACCTATTCACCATCCACAATCAATTGCATGTAAAACATGCTGGATAGAATCACAGATACTTGCGCAAGTGTGTCTATATGTGGATATGTGAATGCATGTATGTGTGAATTTCTTTGCATGGATTCATGAATTTCCAGGTATCATGGGCAAAGAGGGTCGTCAGGCTGTGCGAAACAGTGACTATGCAATTGCCAGGTTTAAGTTCCTGGCCAAACTCCTGCTGGTTCACGGTCACTTCTACTACATCCGAATAGCTACACTTGTGCAGTACTTTTTCTACAAGGTATGATAATCTTCACCAAAGATGCATGCAACACAATTGCTTGTCATATAATGTGGCAGCAAGCTCTTTTGCACACAGGATGTCAGTGGGTGAAACAGATAACATGCTTTTTTAAGTTATTGGCAAATGTACACTCAGTGTTTTCCGAATGCAATATCTCTTATCTTTTAGCAAGAAATATTAATGTCTGTTTTGTTTTGTCTTCTTGTCAGTTAGAACTCTTGTGTTAAACCATCCGGATATCTAGCTCTACTGTGCTTCTCAGTCCAGTAAATCAATATATTTTTTTATTTATGTCACCAGTTAGCAAAGAAATGTTCCATTATTGGTTCCTGACATTACTACCATTTTTTCTAATATCAATGAGTAATTTGCTCATTACACTGGACAACAGCAAATTCATTGTGTTAACCTTTTTCAGCTGATTACTGATTATTTTGATGTGCTCAATTCAAAAATGACAATGGTTTTGCTCAATCAGGTCTTCTTTCTTAATTAAGCTCCATATTTGTTTTTAGACCTTTTTGTTTACATGTTCAGGAATTTTCCCGCTATATGATGCAAATTATTTTATATTTCTTGCAGTTAACAAATTCTTAAGATTTTGCACGTACCAACAAAAGTTTTTGAGTTTTTTTATATTACTTATGAATGAAATGGCTTTGACCAGAAAATCTTGTAAAAATAAGCCTGATGTATTCTGAAGTTAACTGTGCTGTTGTCCTAATGTCTGCCTCCCTCTCTCTTTGTTTAGAATGTGTGTTTTATCACACCCCAGTTTTTATACCAGTTCTTCTGTCTGTTTTCACAGCAAGTAAGACTCTCTACCCACATTTCACTTTCTCAAAATAGGACTTGAGAAAACTGGAATAGGTTGTCAACTTCACTTCATTTGTGCTAATTTAAGTTTCAAATTGCATCTCTAGAACTGTAGAATGGAAGTGCTTTTCATAGGTTAAACCCATATAAGTAAAACCAATGTAAAATTTAAAATGAAACCTCAAGTTAATTTCAGGTGCTGCTCTAACATTCCTACTTAATATTAAAAGCTCTTTGTTTCATCATCCAATCCCCCAGACCCTGTATGACAGTGTTTACCTGACGCTGTACAACATCTGCTTCACCTCATTGCCTATCCTGGTTTATAGTCTTTTTGAGCAGTTGGTGCATCCCCATGTACTACAGACCAAACCTGCCCTGTACAGGTAGGAAAAAAAATAGCAGATATTAATATTCAAGTTCATGGCATATATCTAATCACATACATATGACATGTATTGTGCATACAGAGCAATCACAAAGTTAAATATTTTCACGCTGGAAATTTAAATATTGTTTCACCAAACATCTTTCCAAGATCCACCTGAATTTTAAGAGAACACAGTGGAATTGTGTGTTTTGCAGGGACATAAGCAAGAACTCACTCTTATCTTTCTGGACCTTTCTGTACTGGACGATACTGGGCTTTTGTCATGCCTTCATCTTCTTTTTTGGATCCTTTATATTGATGGGAGAGGACACCACACTTATGGGCAATGGCCAGGTTTGTTATTATTATTTGTAAATCGGTACTCACTGAACTTGTGTGTAACTGTACAAATTGCTCTGATTAATCTTATCAGGAAAATCCTCTTGATAGACCACCAGTCATTGTTAAGCAAAAACTGCAAATGCTCACCAGTTAGGAGAGTCTTGTTGTACATTTTGACATTTTATGATTATGATGCATCTCCTATTTCATTACAGTGTTGTTAAAATCTTTGGTTTTGTTCATCAAGGATTGTTTTACAAAATAATTAAAATCCTTGTTTTGGCGGTTTGTGTGGTGATGGCATTTTGCATCAGAGCTAGTTGGAGCGCGTGGCGAAATTTTGCATTGTTATGCGGCACTACAGTATGTCAGGTGTTTTTGGCAGGTCTGCTCAATCAAATGCATGAGCAGACGTGAGTTTGCTTGGGATCTTTGATTTGATTGTTCAGAATCTCAGGCAGGGACCACCGACCTGCAGGGTCAAAAATAGAGGATCCAAACGTCAGGCGAAATATAGAGTTTAGATACCAGCAGGATCAGGAACAGTCAAGCACGCATTCAGAGCCCTTAAAAAACAGGGCAAAAACAGGCAGATGCAGAATCTATGTGACAAACAGCCAGTAGACAGGCTGATGTGCATAGCATTCATGCAACAACTACAGACAAACTACACTGCTTAACAAGCCGTGACAGGAAAGAGGTGTACACCACAAATTAGACCGGCAAACTGACCACTCATAGTTGAGGCAGCTGAACTTGAATACACTGCTTAAATGACCAAAAATACCACACAGGTGTTGACACAAATTGACAATTAACAAATGAAGCAGCTGCTCACGCCAATTTGTCGGTCAGGCAGAACCCCTCTTCTGGCAGGGGTCCTGACAGGAAGCAAGACAGCTTTGTGTGTACTACTGCGTTGATATACTTGAGTGAAGTAGATATTTAGTTAGACATGTCGCGACCTTCGACTGAAATAGGGTCATTACATAGCACAACAGTGGAACTCCGTTGTATCTCTATGTCTTAATACGCCTCAGATATGTGTGTGTGTTTTTGGTGTTGTCAAAGTTTTAAAGGCAGGTTTCCAATGAGGTATTGAAAGGTGATGGAATGTGTGTGTGTCTGTTTGTGTCCCCCTGTGTGTCTCTTCAATTTTTCTCCTCTCCTGACTTAGCTATTTTTATTTCTTACAATCAGATGGTCAATTTTACTGCTCCAGCATGTTTTTTTGTTTGTTTGTCAAGGAATGAGCTGTTGTAAATTCACTTTCAAGGTCACTGGTTCCTCCTTAATATCTTCCCTGCCTTTTCTTACCCTATATCAACTCTCTCTTCTGCTGTTCCTGATATTTGACACAGCACTACCCAGTTTTGCTCTTCTGCTAATCTTTTTCAACCTTTTGTGTATATTTATCTTTTTCCTTCTTCATGTCTTCATGCTGTGCATGTCCTCAGATCTTGCGAGCTAACAGGCAGCTGGTAAGAGTCTGTTCTACAGTTTAACTCACATCTCTTTGGGCTTTGTGCTTTGTGTTTTCAAGTAAAAATCCATAATATTTCACATCTTCAACGTGTTTTTGATGTAGATGAAACTTTCCAATTTGTATGTTCCAAAGCTTAATCGGTGAGTCGCGCATGCATTCCTGTTGCTTTACATGTTGGTATCTAACAATGCCCTGTGGAGCCTTGCTCAGCCGATCATGTCATGTTTCACCGGATAATTTTTTAGTTGTGGTACAAATTCTGAGACACAGGCATGCAACCATACAATCTCAAAGAGACTAGTCTGTTCTTGTCTCAACAAATTAGTTTCAACAGCAACACGTAAGTGTGAAAAGAAAAGATGTATGGGAGATGTAAATGGCATTGTTTCTCACGGTAACATACTTTCAAGTGTCCATGAGTACATTTTTTGGTTGTCGCTCTGTATGCACCTTTTTTTCCCTATTCTCACGCTTATGTGACCATGTCTGCAGTCACTCCCTTCCCATTCACAAGAAAAACAAATTCCCATTTTACTTTTTTGTGCAATAGGAGAGTATTGCTTATCATGAAACAGGTCACTCACAATGTATGATTCATGGAGCAGATTTGAGAACTTCTCTGATCATTCCATCCAAAATCCTGCCAGTGACTCAGGCAATATGCATTAAACTATCTAGAGCAGGGGTCGGTAACCTTTCACCCTGAAAAAGCCAGTCCGACCCGCATCCCATAGGGAACAACAAAAGTTTGACGTGTTAGTGTGGGGGGTAGTGAATGAAAGTCAAATCAATATAATTTGTATAGTGCCAAATTATAACAGGAGTTATCTCAAGGCGCTTTGCAAAATGGAGCAGGTAGTGCTCTTCAACATGTAAACAGTCAAGGTGTACGGGAAGGACACACAGAGACCCAACAGATCCAACATCAGCAACAGTGGCGAGGAAAAACATCCATAAAAAACCTCAGGCAGGCCAGGCTGAGGGTGGGCGGCCAAGCAACACTCCCAAAGCAACACTCCTTATGTGCATGAAGCACAGCGTCCGCTACTTCATGCAATTGGAAGCGTGTTTCTTCTCTTGACAGCCTCTGCTCTCTGCAAGTACGAAACAAAGTCGGTTAGTATTCGTTGTTGGACCTTCATCAGCTGCTAGCGGGGTGGTGCCAGTGAAAGTTTTCACCTCTCCCGCTCACGCAGCAAAACGTTTCACCACATCCTCTCTTGACAGCCACCGTACACTGCAAAGCAGGGGTGCTGCGTCCGCAATCTGGGGCTGCACAGGGCTCAGTTTCAGTATCACCTTTACGCAGGACTGTATTTTTTTTTTCCTTTTCCCATGCCGCAGAGAGCCATAGTGTCACGCCAAAAGAGCTTTATACAGTATGACTCGCAAGCCACAGGTCCCTGACCCTTCATATCAAGAATGCTTTTGAATTCTGCCTCTTTCCCTATCCCCTCTACAAGAAAACAATATTAAGACATAGCTACTAGAAGTGCATTGCCCTGGCTCTATCATTTCATTGTTCCATCTCATTGGAAACGAAAACTACTTAAAGACCTCAAAGCCACTTACACACTGACCTAACAACTTGCTCATCTTCAGCCATATAGCTGATGAAACGTTCTTGTGTTCCGTCTCACTAGTGTGCAGAGGTGGCCTCTTCACCTTGGCTTTTGTCTACCCCAGTGTCCTTCCAATTTGCAGTGCGTGGAAGGTTATCACAAGGCATCCTTTTCAGATGCTGAAATTCCTTCCCCTCTGTTGAGGAGCAGTGATTCGACACTGAGACACCCTATCTGTATTTGACATGCCAGCCATAGTCTTAAGGAATGTCATTTCTGAAGATTGGATTTGAAATCTTGTTCTATCGGTCATAATCCATACAGGCTTATCACCATAGGTCAGAGAGTGAGGTTTACAAGGGAGGTAAAGACATAGTTAGAATGATGCTTTGGTAAACTGACTTGGCCAGACTTGGTACACTGTCAGTGAGGTGGGTGAGTGGGTTAGCTTACACAGCTGAATATTTTTGACAAGACAACATTGTTTTTGTGTTTTTAGATGTTTGGCAATTGGACGTTTGGAACTCTGGTGTTTACTGTCATGGTGATAACAGTGACTTTAAAGGTATGTTTCACCTTATTGTGTATGTAGATGTCTGCTTAGTCTGTAGATCACTGTTCATTCATGTACAGTATATATGGAGTCTTTGTTCATCTCTCTGCAGAACCTGTGCATATTCAAGTCTTATTTACTTGCATGCCTTGCCTCTATTTAGTTGCATGCCTCTGGCCATGTGTCTTGCCTTTTCGAGCCCAGTGTTTCATCAAATTGCTCCTTGAGAACCATTGAATTTTCTGATTTTGATTATTAAATCCCGCCCTTAATGGTATTTGTATAGCATCGCCATGCAGAGGGCTTTTGTCCATCACAATGGATTCTTGGATTCACAGTTCTTTTAACTCCTCCTCGTTTCTGTATTTGTCTTTGCTGTTATGCACACTTTTGTGTATATGTTTACATCCTGAATTTGTGTGATTTTTAGCTTGCTATGGAAACTAATTTTTGGACATGGATGAACCACTTCGTAACATGGGGCTCCATTGCCTTCTACTTCATCTTCTCTCTCTTCTATGGAGGTATCATCTGGTGAGAATGGCCTTTTACAAAATTACAAATTCAACATTCCAAGGAAATGTAAAAAATGCATTGTACCAACTGTTACCAACATTTGTAAAAACAAGCTCAGTTTCCCTCTCTCCTCTACTTCTGCGCTCATAACCTTGCATTGGTGTCCTTTCAATTTCCCAGGCCTTTTCTCCATACCCAGGATATGTACTTTGTCTTCGTCCAGTTGCTGTCCAGTGGCTCTGCATGGTTTTCAATCGTCATCATTGTCATCACATGTCTTTGTCCTGATTTGTTGAAGAAAGTCCTTTACAGACATCTACAGCCAACCAACACCCAGAAGAGTCAGGTAGGAGTATTGAAGAAGAAAGTGAAAATTTGGTTGCATGAACGAAAGTGACAGAAATTCTGCAGTAGGAAGTCATGCTGTACTGATGCGTTTGCTAGATAATAGTAAAAATTATGTAGTTGCGTTCCTCTGTTCGACTTATCTGCCACATGAAATCATGACAACAAACAAAGACCAAAGAAGAAAGAACACATCACAAATCATGTGTTGGCACATGTCAACATTTTGATCAGATTCCACACACTCCAATGGATTTAATTTAATTTAATTTCTAATTTACAAATGACAATTCACATGTCCACCACCTGTACACATTGGTGGTGGACAGGTTGAGACTGGTGATGCCTGGCAGAAGTCACCTTGGACCATGATTTTTCAGATCGCAAAATCTGAAACATTTTGAGATGCGTGAAAGTAGGAGGCAGGTGAAGGACAATCTGGTAATATGGAGGAATGAACTGAAGAGAAGAAAAATGAAACTCATATAAGGCAAGAAAGACTGCTTATGTATGACTGTGAGTGATAGAGATGGATACTTCTAAAACCACTGTGTCAAAGCAACAGAAAGTGCACAAGAGTGGTTAAGTGATATTAGAGAGGCAAGTTAGATGGTTTGATCACAAAATATAGGGAATTTACAATGTATTTACAGATCAAGTGGATATATTGGATGAAGATTCCTGAGATGGAAAGAGGACATGGGGATACAGGGTGAATCATGATCTAGGGCATGGAGAATGGGAGGAGGAGGAGACCCCTACCAAGAGCAGTTGAGAGACAAAGGAGAAGGGACAGTATACAGTTGATTCAAACTTCTGTGGTCACAAATAACCCACATTTTAACAGGGTAAGGGTAGCAATATGCACACACATAGACACAGGCACAGCATGACTCAACAGTCTTGTACCATGCACAAAAACACAATGTGTACGGACATTGCCTTATTTGACACAATCGTTATGATGACACATCAACTCAAGAGATAGTTGCTCAGCCAGTGCATTCTTTCCTTAAAAGTTCCCTCTTGTCTCTGCAAAGGAAAATCCCGTGCTCTGACTCTGAGTAAGTTCAGTCTTTGAGTGTATGACTCGTAAGGACAGTAATGTAGCGATCTCTAACCTATATGTGTTTGTGTCCTCTATTCACTGTTGTGCTTTTCCCTCCTCTGTGCTCTCTATCTGCATGTGCGTGGTTGTACTTTCTGTAATGATGTAGATATATTCCAACCGTGTGGCGATAAGTGATGACTTCATCGCTCTGCAGCCTCTGTCCAAAGCCAAGAGCCAACTGGGCAAAATTAGGTAGAGGAGATTGAATTAACCTTGAACTCTTCCAGATAATCACAGACCTCACCAATTCCTAAGAGCGCTTTGTCGCAATGTGACCCCTATTATTAACTTATTTTTTTCATGCATCTGTATAGTTTTGTTCAAAGTCAGCTTTCAGTATTGGCTGTTACTCACTTGGAATACATTCATTAAAATGTAAGGATGTCCGATATTGGCTTTTTTGCCGATATCCGATATGCCGATATTGTGTTACTCTCAATTCACAGACACCGATATCGGCTGATACCGATATGTGCGCCGGTAAACGCTTCAGGAGCGCATAGGCACTATTTCGGTGTAACGCAAGCATTACTTTACTTTTTTATCTGTTTTTATTTTATCGGTTTTAAAGCCAAAAAATCCGATACCGATATTACATTTTTATGCCAATATCGGGCCGATAATATCGGTGGGCCGATATTCATCCATTCATCCATCATCCATATAAATGCTAAAGCCTTGTTTTTTTCCATTATTTCTGTAAGTCTGCAGGTACTGTAATCTGAATTCCCTTCACATTTCTCACTAATATCCTGAGCAATGGTGAAGGATTTAAACTTTGCAATTCCAATAGCAACATTATGTAAAATTATGTAAAACCGTAAAATTGCTGTGAACCCTGCGGCTTTTACACTGGTGTGTCCCATGTGTAGATTCATACTGACTAACAGCCTCAGCAGGGCAATCCAGGTGAAGCCTAAAAGTGAGATAGATATGTGGCGACAATTTATACCCTGATGATGACACTTAAGGTAGCTTTGGTTTTGATTTTGAACTTGCATGTTGCGCACCATGCACACACTCTCGTCAAACAGCAAACAAAGAAATTGCAATCCATCTGAAACAGAGGGACTACGTGTAAGCTTGGCATCATTGAATCTTTGGTGAGACATCGAAGGTGGCAGCCGGAAGAATGAAGTCAATGTAGAGAGGACATAAAAGCAGATGGCATGTTACTGTCGTGTTCGTGTTGATTTTCAGGCGCTGTTAAAAAAAAAGAAGAAAAAAACGAGTCCTCTCTCTGTTATATCTCGGATTTTCAACATGAAAACCTGCTGCTTATACTGAGGTGCAGCTCATATATGAGCAAAAAGTGTTTTCTTTTCAAATTAAGCTAGTGCAGCTTACATTCATGTGTGAAACTGAAAGGACACCAACACACGTTATTAGGACAGAAACTAGAGGAGAGAGGGAATCTGAGCTTGTATGTGTGGAATAATACAATAATACAATACAATACAATTTGTATAGCGCCAAATCATAACAGGAGTTATCTCAAGGCGCTTTACAGGATGGAGGAGGTAGTGCTCCTCAGGCTACAGGTGGGCGGTCAACTGCCCTGACCGCTCGGGTTGGGAGAGAGAGGGAAGGAGAGAGAGGTAGAGAGGCAGAGAGAGACAGACACAGGTGTAGGGATGCACAGCAGTAGTAGGAGCAGGACCCAGATGTTCGCAGGTCCATCATCACTGGTGGTGTTCTACTTGCCAGCTACGGGATAATAGAGCATAAGACAACACTTTGGGGAAGAAGCCCAGTTAGTAACATGCATTTACCAGACAAGGATGCAGGAA
>OMPJ01034455.1:21430-63806 GCA_900312935.1 Carapus acus | reverse complement strand
TGTAGCAACAAGACACTGAAGCCTCTCCTGCTGGTTCAGAATGCTTGAGCACGCACCTGTACACTGACAGGAACACAGAAAAGAGACCACATCTCCCCTGTTTTAGCTTGTCTGTACTTGCTCACTATAAAATCGAGAAAAGAATAGAGAAATAGAATCTTTCTCCTCACTTACAAGGTGAGGCACCATCAGGCACCATCATACCTTAAAGAGCTGATTGTGCCTTATCCTCCAACCAGAACTCTGCAATTCCAGCTTCAGTCTGGGGGGCGGATACCCTCACTATTTTTAAGAGTAGGCTAAAAACTTTCCTTTTTGATAAAGCTTACCGTTAGACCAAACTAAGCAGCCAGAATTAGATGACGCACTGTGCTTTTCTCTCCTCCTCTACCTTGATCTTCTCTCCACCCCACTTACATCCGACCATTACTTGCATCCCTGTCTCGTAAATACATATTTCTAATTTGGCCTTTTCCCCAGAGTTTTGTCTTGTGCTTTATTAACCCACAGCCAGCAGCTAGGACACCACCAGTGATGACGGACCTCCAAACATCTGGGTCCTGCTCCTACTGCTGTGCATCCCGACACCTGTGCATCCCTACACCTGTCTCTGTCTCTCTCTCCTTCCCTCTCTCTTTCAACCCAACCAGTCAAGGCAATTGGCAGCCAACCTGCATACATAACTTCTGTTATGATTTGTCGCTATGCAAATTAAATTGACATGACTTGACTTCTTCCGTATTTTGTTTTTTAGGTACAGGGTTGTGAATTGAGGAAGGTGCGGCCGAACACTCGTGTGTACCAGCGTTACTACCTCCTGGATGCAGGTCTTCAGGCTCTCTGCTGGGAGCCCTCGAAGAAGGAGTCCGACAAAGCTCGAATTGCCATCACAACCATACGAGAGGTCGGGGCCGACGAGAATGATGATTACTATCCAGCTGATACAAAAACATCTTAACAGGTGACAGGATCTTTCTGTTTTCTTTTAAATGAATGAATGAAAGGTGCGGACAGGCCGCAACACAGAAACTTTCAGGACCAGCTGTGTGTACGATCAGATTTCAGAGGACTGCGCGTTCTCCATCATCTATGGTGACATGTATGAAAGTCTGGACTTGGTGGCCAACAGTACAGAAGTGGCTAACATTTGGGTGACGGGCCTCAGGTAAGACCATGGAACAAAAGGAGCTTCTGTAAATCTGAAAATATATTTGCATTTTGCACACAATCTTCAATACCATGGTAGTCAATGTAAACAGATACAAACCCATAAGGCTTGAAGAAATGATTATTAGTATGCATTCTATTAGTGTAAAAATGCAAATTTGAAAATTCTAAGTAGATATCTCCATTTTGTCAAAAAAAATCCATTGTAGCTGTTGAGTCTTTCTTGGAGTCAGATTTTATGATCCAATGAATTTAGGTCATCAGTTTTAATCTGTTCATTGATAGACTGAAGCAACACTCTATAATAGGTTGCACTGAAAAGGTTCTTGAAGTAGATTACCGATTAAGTTTCTGATGTCCATGCTGTATCCATGCATTGTCAGGGTGTTTGTTGCGGATTTGAGCTCATTTGTTTTGCCTGAGTCTTCAGTTACAGCGCATGCCATGGGATAAAATGTGAAACTCTTAGATAAAAATGCCTGTTTAAATTGCTTCCTCTTAAATGACTCCCATGTGCTCCACTATGCTTTGCTGTGCCTGCAGATATTTGATGCAGTATGGTAAACAAGCACTGGACATGATCTCCAGCAGTCAGGACAGTCTGCGACTCGGTTGGCTGGAGTGGTTATTCTCCTCTGCTGCTGAGCTGGAGGACACGGATGTTGGCATCAGCCTGCACTCTGCGGTGAGGCTGATCCGGAGTGTTAATCTCGGGGTCAGCAGAGGAAAAGTTGAGCACAGGTTCAAAGAGCTACAGAGAGGAAGGGAGAGGCCTTCCGAGACAGAGGGGACAGCGAAAGGCGACGGAATTGAATCGATGCAAAACAAACCCCGACCTAGGAAAAACATTCTTGTGACTAAGCAGGAGTTTATTAAGGTCTTCCATGATTTTTGCACGCGTCCAGAGGTCTACTTTCTGCTGGTGCAGTTTTCAAATAACAAAGAGTTCCTGGATGCCAAAGACTTGATGAGGTTTCTCGAGGCTGAACAGGGAATGGCTCAGGTGTGTAAACTCAGAAATCACAGCACAGATTCTAAAATTTCAGTTTGAATCTATAATTGATATTGTTATTGTCAGTCAAAATGCTTCAATAGAAAGAGTTTTGAAAACATCAGTCCAAATGAAGGAAGGTTATTTCTCAAAACACTGACTATGCTTTAGATCAGTGGTCCCTAACCCTGGGCCGCGGGCCTGTACCGGTCGGTGGGTCAATAGGTACCGGGCCGCAGGCCGTGGCGCAATAAAGGTTGGGGACCACTGCTTTAGATTGTATTAACATTATCATGATTATCTAAGGATGATATCTGTGGACTGAGTTAAAGCTCTAGGATATGCCTGATATTGTCTTTTGTTGCAGTTGTGCTCTCTTTCTCGTTTGTCTTACCACTTGCTCTATTTCCCTCTTGCCCAGGTGAGTGAGGATGCCAGCCTGAAGCTTATCCAAACCCATGAACCGTCACTGGAGGGGCAGCAGCAAGGATTCCTCACGCTGGATGGTTTTACCAGCTACCTTACTTCTGCAGAGTGCCACCTCTTTGATAGGGAACACCACACCGTGTGCCAGGACATGTCCCAACCTCTCTCTCACTACTATATCAACTCATCGCATAACACCTACCTCATCGAGGACCAGTACAAAGGCCCCTCAGATGTATCTGGCTATATCCGTGCACTCAAAATGGGATGTAGATGTGTGGAGCTGGACGTGTGGGATGGTCCAGATGCAGAGCCAGTGGTCTGCACAGGACATACGCTCTGCCCGCCGCTAGCCCTCAGCAGTGTGTTGGAAGCAATTGCAAAGTTTGCCTTTGTAGCATCGCCATATCCATTAATTCTGTGTTTAGAAAACCACTGCTCACTTCAACAAGAAAAAGTTTTGTCACAGCAGCTTGTGAGAATACTCGGGCAGTGGTTACATACAACCATGCCCGATGAAGAAGCGTCATACCTTCCGTCACCAAATTCCCTAAGGGGTAAGATACTCCTCAAGGGCAAGAAACTGGAGGAAGATTCAAAGGGGGATGAAGGGGAGGTAAGTGAGGAGGATGAAGGATTCGAAATGAGCCAGAGGATAAAAGGGAATAATAGTAGTGGTGGGGCATTGCAAGGGAGCAAAACTACCCCAATTGTGGCTTCGAGTCAGTCAAAACCCCTTTCGTCTCCCAAAAAGTTTCTGCTCTTGAGGGAACTCTCCGACCTGGTGACTCTCTGTAGCTCAGTCTCTTTCAGTGACTTTTCAACATCATGTAAGAACCAAAAACCGTGGGAATTATGCTCATTTCATGAGGCCCAAGCGCAGCAACTTGCTACAGAAAAGCCAGGCGACTTTGTCAACCACAACAAGCACTTCCTGTCTCGGGTATACCCCAACCCTCTGCGCATGGACTCCAGCAACATGAACCCTCAGGACTTGTGGAAATGTGGCTGCCAGATTGTGTCCATGAATTTTCAAACTGCCGGCCTAATGATGGACCTAAACACAGCCTGGTTTCGGCAAAATGGGAACTGTGGCTATGTTCTGCGGCCTGGTATCATGCGGCACGAAGTGTCATACTTCAGTGCCGACACAAGAGAAACAGTGCCAGGGGTGTCCCCTCAGCTGCTCCATGTGAAGGTGCATTAAAACGTCATTCTGAGTATTTGAGGTAGACATTGGGCAAACTAGAAGTCTTTAGACAAAAGAACAAAGATATCAAAATCTGTTTGTCGATTTCGTCGGTGATTTGCTTAAAATTGTTACTACTTATTGAAAACGGACGATAATTTCAATTTTAGGTTCACCATAGGCAGTTGGTATCAGAGAACAACCTTGTTCGTTAGTTTGATTCCTAAAGGTTATTTTAATGCACATTTTATTTCAGTGAAATCCTGCAATATCTTTTAATGGGGTACAAAAAAGTTCTGAAAGTCACAAGACTAAACATAAGCCTTGTGAACTGAATTACCCATGTAGGTCATCAGTGGCCAAAACCTTCCTAAGCCAAGGGGGTCTGGAGCCAAAGGAGATGTGGTGGACCCCTATGTGAATGTGGAGATCCATGGCATTCCAGCCGATTGTACAGAACGTCGAACCCGGACAGAGACCCAAAACGGGGACAACCCCATTTTTGACGAGAGTTTTGAATTCCAGATCAACCTGCCAGAGTTGGCTATGGTCCGTTTTGTGGTGCTCGATGATGATTTCATCGGCGATGACTTCATAGGTTAGTGTCAGTGGTCAGCTGAGTCACACCGTACAATAGAGCAAAACAAACCTCTTCACCCTCTTAACTCCCTGTAGGTCAGTATACCATTCCTCTAGAGTGCCTGCAGCCGGGCTACAGAAACGTCCCCCTCCAGTGTCTGACAGGAGAGGACCTTCCGCACTCCAGGCTGTTTGTCCACGTCGCCCTCACAAACCGGAGAGGAGGGGGAAAACCTCACAAGAGAGGTCTCTCTGTGAGAAAGGCTTGGAAGGGGCGGGATTTCACAGCTCTGAGAGATTTGGGTGTTCGGGTGGTCGATGAGGTTTTCAAAGCAGCTGCTCCCTTGCTGAGACAAGCCGCCGACCTGCGAGAGAACATGCAGGTGAGGGCACACTTGGGCCTCACCTTCAACTGTATGTCTGTAATCTGCAATAGCGAAACTATGGATCTATATAAAACACCGTAAGGGCTCTAAAATCGGAAACACTGCAGTCCAACTGGGATGAGATATGATTATATTAACCAGCCTTATGAGATTAAAATAATACTCAAGTTCTACAAATTTTCCACTGCATTGTCTTTGTGGCTCTATTTTGTAACTGAGAAGCTACACAACAGGGAGGCAAGTTGTCAACTGATGTTGTATGCACAATCGGTGACAACTGTGTCTTTTAGGTCAGCCTGAGGGGTGATAGATAGGTAACATTACATGGCATCACTGTGATGATTAAAGGCAGCTGTTGCTGACAGGAGGGGAGGACGTTTTGGACTGTGTAGAAGTGATTAATGTCATCACAGGAGCAGAAATTTGGGTGTAGACTGGATGAGTCACTGAGGGCAAGGTAAACAAATATGGCAGTGTATATTCAGTGACTATGTAGAACTAGGTAGTATCCATATTCCCATGTCATTCAGAACACCCACACCTGCCAATTCAGGAGGGTAATAATGGAAGAAGAAATTGATAGGTGAAGTAAGAGACAAATGGGCCCCATGCTGGAGTAGTTTTGGATTAAGTGTGTGTGCGCGCGTGTGTGCGTGTGTGCACTTTCAGTGATACACAAAATGCAATCAATGCATGCAAAATGCAAATCTGTGTGAGAGACAGTAGTTTACCCTCAAGTCAAATATATTGTATTCTCACTAATGTTTTTTCCATTACAGAAAAGGATGTGCTAAAGTCCAGACATGGTAAGCTCTTTGTTCATGTCTCTGTGCTCTGTGTCCCTGTCTTTGCTTTAGACCTCTGTAGCAGTATTCAGAGAGCTGTGTGGGGTATCAGCAGTGGCCAACCTCATGCAGTGTGTGTTAGCCCTTGGTCCAAGATTGTCGGGACCTGATGGCACACCTTTGCTGGTGTTTGAAGTCCAGGATCACTTCCCCAACCTAGTGCCCCAAGGTCCCCTGCCTGACATCCAAAGACGGGTGATGTCCTCCTATGAAATGGTGAGGAGGGAGAGTGGGTGACATTAACTTGGTAATACAAGAATGTGTAAACAAAGCACATAAACTAGTTTCTCCATTACACTTAATTCAACATTAACCTTTCATTCAGCCATAGGTCATCGTTTATTCTGTGCAGCTCTGCAGACTTGAGGCTACCTGTGTACATGTCTGTATTTAGGATGCAAATACTGTCATGATACATAGGTCTGCCTCTATCTATATCAGTGTATAGTTACAACTTCTATCAGCAGCTACTCAAGATGAAAGATTGCTGTATTCCTGAGTAAGATTAACATAGATTTGAACATCATTTGCAACAACAATAAGTCTAGACCCTGGGGAGGAAAACATAGAAAAGACAGAGATTTGTGTGTGTGTTTCTTTGTCTGAAACAGTGCATTGTGGTTTATATTCGTCAAAAACAACATTTTCTGTTGTAACAGGTTGAGCCCCAACACAGAAAAAATATGGAGTATGTTAGTGCCTCTAGTGGACAAGTGGTCACCTTTTTTCAGTTTTTTGGTGCAAGGGCTTTTTGTAGGGATGTCCGATATTGGCTTTTTTGCCGATATCCGATATGCCGATACTGTCCAACTCTTAAATTACCGATACCGATAACAGCCGATACTGATATGTGCGCCGGTAAACGCTTCAGGAGCGCATAGGCACTATTTCGGTGTAACGCAAGCATTATTTCATTTCTATCGGTTTTTATTTTATCGGTTTTAAAGCTAAAAAATCCGAAACCCATATTACATTTTTATGCCAATATTGGGGCGGACATCTCTAGCTTTTTGCTTTTTATGTTAGATATGAAAAAACAACAGTATTGCTATTAATTCAGTTTGAAGCAATCATTAAAGTGTACTTCAAATTATCTGGACAATATACTGCAGCTATGCATTAAATCCAGCAAATTTGTGTTTGCGTGCATGTGCACAGATGCTCCAGGCGAGCAGAGCAGTGCTTGACCTCTCACAGGGAATCTGTGACAGTATCCTGCAAATACAGACCACAGGTACATGTGTGGGTGTGTGTGTTAGTGCATGCGTCTGCTTTGTTGTACAATATGCTGTGGTGTACGTAATGAATAGTAACAGGTTCCTGCTGCCCAGACCCTCATAAGGAGTCTCACAAAGACTTTCAAAGCCCTGATCCACTCCTCCTCATCCTCTTTTCTCTTTGTTCTTTTTATGCTCTCATCTCACTGATCATCGCTTCTCTTTTTTTGTGGGTCATTTGCTGTTATCACCCCACCAATAAACGAATTTGTCACACACCGATATAATGGCCCATATCCACAGTTTCCCGCGCAGAGAAACAGTCACCTGCAATGTCGGAGGGTTTGAAGGGTGCCACCAATGAGTATACTCAAGTATATTTCAAAGATGGATTATGTGCGTTACGGTGCAGGAATGGCAGAATTTTCATTAAGTGCATGTGAATCCATTTGGGTTGCAATTTCTTGTTGCACTGTCATGTTGGCAAGTCAAGGCAAGTCAAAGTAACCTGACTTGAAACCTCGCCTCACCATATTTCTACTGAGGTTTAACGTTACTTCCTAACTAGCAGGTGAGGAAGAGAATTTATCGCGCCATACTCCTCTAGCATCACTCCGCTAACTGCTCCCGTCAAGAGGACAGCGTTGCTAGAGCTTATCACTCATGCTGAGTGATGGGGTGAACTAGCAACGAGCATCCATTTCACAGGAAGATTGCAGATGATCTGGCATAGAGTGTGAGTGACACTACCATACTTCACTGAGGAAAGGGTACTTGAGCTTGTCCCTTTGTATTGACTTGAGCGCTAAGAGAACTGTGTTTATGACGTATTTAAATGAAGTTCTTCTCACCAGTTTTGCTCATACTACCATGTGGCTTTCATGTTGTCGCAGGTAATCCTCCAAGCAAAATCTTTTCCAAAATCCAAATAAGATCCTCTCTGGTTTCGTTCTTTTTTTCCCCCTCGTTCCATTTCTTAATACCAGAATTCAGCACCTTAGTTTCATTGCACAGTTCAATTGCTTTAATGACAATAAAAGATTCCTGATTCCTTAAAATCAGTGGGTGTGTTTGTGGAGCCTTGACTGTGATAGTATATCGGTGTGTCATCGTCCATACCAATTCGTATTGTTCTTCCATCATGTGTGTGCTTTGGCTGGAGGATCTATAATGACTCAAGGCCAAGTCGTAAACCACTTCCAAGTATCCATGGTAACAATGTGATAGAGGTTGTGGTGGCAAGAGGGAGGCAAGTCACCAATAAAGTTGGATATGGAGAGGGTGAAGATGGACACACACGCGCAAGCAAGCACACGCGGCTCTGGAACCACATCCTGTAATATATTTCACTTTTCACAAAGGAAACTAGATAACTACAGCCTCTTTTATGTGGTACTTCCAGTAGTACCCACTCTGATCTTGTGTTCTTCTTTTGGCTGGTCCCTTTAGAGGTCGCCTCAATGGATCATCATTTTGTATCTACCTCTCTCCCTCTAATCATCAGCTGAAACATGTACTGCCCTCACGTCCTCCTTAACTACATCCATTAACCTTCCATGTGGTCTTCCTCTCTTTGTCCTACCTGGCAGCTCCGTCTCCCCACACCCTCCGTCAAATACTGTATATCCGCTATCTCTCCTATGCACATGAGAAAGCCATCTCAACCTCGCGTCTGGCCTTATTCATAAATCACTCCACTTAAATTGCTCATCAAATGATCTAATTTTTAATCCCATCCAACCCGGTTATTCCCAAAGAAAACCTCAGCATCTTTATTTCTGCTGCCTTGAGCTTAGTCTCCTGTCTCTTTTTCGCAGAAGAAACACCACACACCTCTCTACCATTTTGCCTCACCTCTGGCAAAACCTCATGATTTCAATTTCCAATCTCGCACCTCTGGGGACTCTCTCTACTACCTCATCCAGCGTACTCTAAAAATCTTCCTTCCCTTCAGGCATGAATTCAACCTGTGGGGCATTCATGTCAACAACTACTGTATCTAACCGTTTCTATCTCTAGCTTCAAGCTCATGAGCCTTGCTGTGACTCTCCCCACCTTGATTACTCTCCTCACATAGTGTCCCTTCAAGATGACTCCTACATAATTCCTCTTTCCATGATAGAACAATTTGTATTGCACTCCTATATTCCTAGCCTTCATACTTCTCCGTCTGGTCTCCTCGACCCATAATATATCTACCCTCCTTCTCTCCAGTTCATATCGACTTGCTCTCTCCCTTCATCAGTCATTGTCCCACATTTAGTGTCTTTACTCTCACTTCAATTCCCTTACAAATCCTTTTCTGTCGCTGCCCTTTGACTGGAAAACCCCCTCCCCTCCTGTCATTGGCCAAGACAGAGGCCGAATCTCTGCCTGTATTGTTTGTTATCTTGAGAATCCCAGTGTATTCCTTGAGATGTTGATGCATGCATGTTTCTGTGTGTGTGCCTCAGCAATGGGCTTTCATGAGCATCTGAAGAGCTTTGCTGTAAAGGAGGGCCTGAAAGGTCGCAAGGTCCTTCGTGCAATAGAGAGTTTCAGCTGGAACATTACCATCCTTAAGGTAAAAACAAAAGCACACAGACTGAGTGATGGGATTGCATTCAGCAGGTAATGAGATGCTTAGTGTCCTCTTCTCTCCTTGTGTCCAGGGACAAGCTGACCTGCTGGAGCATGCCAAGGCAGAGGTACAAGAGAACATGAAGCAGGTTCATTATGCTGCTTTGACCGCAGATCTTACCAGACACGTTCCAGCAGGCAGGGAAAAGGGAGGACAAGGACAGGGGGTTGGCTGACAGTCACGGTGATGTCAGAACATCTCCAGGGTACACAATAAGCCTACTCTGGCTGGATGGGCGTGTCTCGCTGTCATGATGGAGATTTTGACTTGGTGACACCTGAGAGTCTCCTGCTTTCACGCCATCAGATTGATCCAGACCATGGTACTTGCTAATTAGTGGTAGTTATGCTCAGAAAATGTGAATGCTACGCACCTGGAACATGAAAAGACAGCAAGCATCCAGTAAGCCTTCATCGCCCATCCATCTGCAGATAGGAGATGCTGCATAGAGCGAACACATCCATGTATACACCTTAGAAAGCTAAGTTTTCACCAGTCAAATGCCATCTGCTGTGGGAGGTTGGAAAACCATTTTCACTTTGGTTGGTTTTGATTTATCCCTCAAAGGTGCGATAAGTCTCCTACTTAAGTGTTGATATTTAAGCATACAAATACAGTTTTAGTAAAATATCTAAAAAATGTATTGTTTAATTAAGGCAATTAAAGCATAGGTCTTGACTTCTCTGCCTAATTCAAAGGCACCTCAGAAATTCATCTTGAATATATTTATTCAACTTAAGGGAATTTCATTAAGAAAAAAAATCACGTTTTCTTGAAAACCAAAATTCAGACTGTTTTTACCCAAGACAAGTGTCAGTGCTTCTCTCTCACAGCCACCCCCCTCCCCCAACCAAGCCATAGCTTGACATCACAGTGCCATCATGTGGTGGAGAATTTCTATACCAAACATCTAAGGGTGCAGACGTTTCAGGTTTAGGGATTTCTGATGTCATGCCTCTAAGCCTTGAGCATTCTGTTCACATTTGGAGGTCTGTAACTAATTTCCAAAGAGCTCTTTTAGTACCCATTTGCTGCTCTCCAGACGGTCACCTTGGGTTCGTCTGTGTTGCCTTCGATAAGCAACCTGTCCACAACTTGATTCTCGCCAAGTGCTTTGTCCTTGCAAATGTATGCAGTAATTGTTTAGTTCCCATGGACATTATCAAATCTGTCAGCCTGATCAGACTCTTAATCATTTACTCATGTTAATGTGGGCTGTACTAGATGTAAAAAATGCACCGTTCAGTATTTTAGCACAAAATTTATGAAGTATTGTTCTGCAGTGGAAAATGTGTTCTGTAAATTATAACATTCCAAACACATCTGGATGTGTGCCAGTTGACAGACTCCTGAGGTCATACATCTAAATCCCGATCACGTCAGGATGGAAATAAAGGGGTTTGACTTGACAGAACATTGTGTATCTCATAATTCCGTGACAAGCTTTGAATGTCCTTTGGCCCTTGTCCCCTCAAACAAACACGCACACACGCTCGCACAGAGTGTTCTGCAGACAAACACAGCAACTTCACTGTGTAGCAAGAGCAATGTAGTTTTATTGTTCTAAAGAATTAGTTGTACTGAACAGGTGGCTGGAGGGACACGCTTTATGTGAACCGCTTTACATGGGAACCACAGGAGGTGAGAATGACAGTTACATGATGAAATAATTGTTGCAACTTAATATCCACATATGAATCAAACATTTTTAAAAATTGCAGCAGGGAAGGGAGGACGTCTACTTTGATTGTATCATAGCCAAATAATTACATTCTAAGGGGTTAAAATACAGTATGTCCATTAAAAAAAAAAAGAAAATAAGACTTGCACTGAATGAAATGAGACAATCAGAGGCACTGGTTTAACCTGGGGATTCAGTCATTGCGAATCAGAACAGACAGTCCCGTCTGCTACAACAAAAATGAAGATGATCGCGCAGGGGTATGGCCTGACATCCAATTAATAAGCTCAAAGATTTAAGGTGGAGAGAGGGGCCGAGTCCCCCATTAGTTTGAACGCAGTTTGGGTTGTGGCAAGCTAATCAGTTTCACAGCTCCCTCTTATAATTGGGATGAGATATTACACTATACATCCAGAGACAAACGAGGCTGAAGCTTGGCAGGAGAGAGACAGCCTCGGATTAGATGAGACAGTTGTGGCTTATGTAATGATCAGGAGGGCGTCTATGGCCTGGGGGTGTCAGTGGGTGATTTGTTGGAGATATTGACACCTTGCTGAGGAGCCGCAGTGTCACAGTCTTACATGTGCAAGTTGTAGCTAGGGTTCTCAACTGGAAGAACCTCTGACCCATAGTCAGTTTTCTCAAGTCTTTCATCAAGATACTATGTAGTAAAGGCGGGGGAGGGGGAGGTGCGAAATGGTATGATGTGTGTCCTACCCCCGCCCTCACAGGTCTCCCGGGTTGACGATGGTGAAGTCAGAGTCCTTACTATGGGTGGATCCCTCATCTGGGCTGGAGGAGCCAGAGACAGCCCCGGCCATAAGTGGATCGTTGAAGGTCCCGGCTGCGCCCTCTGGCTCCATGCGCACTGAGCCTCGACCCCGCCGGACAGGTGTAGTGCACTGAGTACCAGTCTGTCCCTCTCCTCCCTCAGGAGCCTGCAGGTCTCCATCCTGAGACACAAGGATATAGTCGTCCCAGTTCTTGCACTCAGAGCCCAGGGAGGACACCGCCTTCAAAGAGTGAGAGAGGGGCTTTTATTTTGCCCAACACAAACTGTCTCTTGTCAATTTCACTGCGGCATGGGGATGACTTGTAGATCATTTTCACTGACCTGCTGGTCTGTTGAGGTCTGGGGGCGCTCTTCTTCCTCGCCCTCCTCTTTCTCGTCCATGCTCACGCTCTCATCAAGGTCAGAGTCTCGCCTGCAGGGGTCATCTCCTGCATTTGAGTTGCAGCCATTTTTTGCATCCACTGCAGCAATAGCGCCCACCATGGAGGTGTAGTGGTTGTCTGCAATTGTGATCTCCTCGTTCTCTCCAGATTCCAGTTGGCTCTGGTTGAAGCGCAGTGCTCCCTTCAAGATGTCTTTGATCTGCACAGGAACGAGGCCGAAAACATTATGTTGCCGGTCAATCCCTCCCCATATCACTGTTAAACCATGGCGGTCTCAGTACATTGTGAATTTTTACAAATGTTCATTGCAGTTTGCAGTTTCATTGCAGATTCCTGCGGCCAATTGTAATGAAAATTTGCTTAGGGGGAAAAAGAATTCTCTAGCTTCGAGTAAAAAAAATACTGAAAATAGAGTAGAGTGCCAGCAACAGAGCTTTTAGCATCTCGCATTATACATCTTACTCTCTGCAGCATCTTAATCAGTCTTGCAACTGATGCAACATTATTTCGGCCTACGCCTCCCAAAGGTCCTGCACTCTCTAAACTCTCTGGCAGTAACTCCAAGTGCCAGAGGAAGATGCTTACAGAAGCAGAGAAGGTGAAAAGAATAGATTAGAAAAATCTAGAAAAGGTTGAGGAAAGAAGAGTGTTGAAGAGTATGGAAAAGGTTTGTGAGAGTGAATGGTGGCTTAGGGACGACTTTGATATATATAAAAGAAGATTACAACAAAGAACTGGCCCCTGATGATTCACTTCCACCAATTCTGTCACCACTTAACAGATTTTCACCGATCATGCAAGGCTCTTGAATGTGACTCCCGCGATAGGTGAGGGATTGCTGTTCAGACAGACTTAAATATGCTTCATCACGAACTCACCTGCTTGAGTCCAGCTAGGGATACAAGGACCTCATCCTCTTTCTCAAGATTTTCTTCGAGAATCACCTCCTGGATTTTGCCTGCAGATCAACAGAACAAGGGTACAATAACACATGCACACAGACCAGCATATTTTCCGCAGTGTGAGTCGCACTTTTTTTCATAGTTTGGCAAGGGATGCAACTCATACTGAGATGCAATTTCCATGTGAAATTATGAAAATTTCAAATTTTTATTATTGCAATGTTTCCCAACCATTGTTCTGCAGTACATATTGGTGCCGTGAGGAATACATGGAAAGACTTGCGCCCCATTTTTCTCATTCAAAATCTGTACCGCAGCTGAAAAAAGTTGGGAAACACTGCATTATTGCCACACCAATGACCGTGCAAGGGCACTCAAGGCTTGTGAACCTGTATCTAGAAATCCTGTAGCACTAAAATTGTCAACATTACAATAATTTACAGTAATAACGCTAATTTAAGCGCTGCTCCTTCCTTTGCCTGGAAGAGGTAGCATGCTTCATCTACATCCGAAGTTTGCAGAGTTGCTTAGAAGTGACACAGAGGATGAAGAATTCACTGGATTTATTGATTTGCAATGAGCTTGAAGGTTTGGTAAACTTTTTACCTTGTTTTTTAGGCTTTAGATATCTAGAAAATTGTTACATTAACATACCAGACACGTATTCAGTTCGTGGCTCATTGCTTCATGTAGCTGAACAACCATCAGTGTGTTACACTACCATGCTGTACACCTACTCATCCTGTTTTTCTCTATTCTATTGTTATTATTATGACTTGCCCTTAAAGGTTAACTGTCAAGCTCTTCATCTCGGACTTTGTTACATAAATTTCCCCCAAAAACTTGCTTACACTTAAACTGTATAGACTTTTAGTCCAGTGCTACTTATATATGTTTTTTTTTCATTATTATGTACTTTTTAGCTTTTGCGAATTGTCTTCAGAGCGACATATAGTCTGGGAAATACAGCACATGCAACCGGCAATCGGTGTCCCTTTTAAATGACAATCCCTATGCTGCTGTAATCCTGCACTAATGACACTACATGTAGTCAATGTTTTCATCCCTAAGCAAATACAGGTTAATCAATCGAATCTCAACTCACAGATATGCATGTTCATCATCTTGGCACAGTATTTGCTCATGGCCTCAAGGTCGTTGATTTGGCCCTGCAGAAATGATACTTGGGCCTCCAAGTCCTCCTCCTGTTGATATGCACGCACGCACGCACGCACGCACACTCAGCAAAATGATGGGACCAAGACGGAAATTGGGCAGAGAGATGTGAAGGGACAGAGACAGGCAAATAGACAGAGCAGCTCACCACCTCTTTTTTGCCAAAGGTTTTGCTCTGGGACCGTGAGCGAGTGATGTTGAAGAAGGACTCCTTTTTGACAGTAGAGAGGGGAGGGGATGAAGCGCTGCCATCACTCTCCCTGGATAAAGGGAGGGGGGGAGATGCTGTGGACTGAGCACGTACTCCGGAGAGGCTCTCTATGCTTGGAGAGGAGCTCACCAGCATGGAGTTTTGGCCTGAGAGGGGAAGAACAACCAGAGGTGTGAGGCTACAACAAAGCGTTCACTTATTAGTGGATTTGCCAATTTCTTCCAGTGGCCCGTACAACTATATGGACAAATTTGAGATTTTGTCATTGCTATATCATGTTGGAAAAACAGCTGCAAAGACAACATTTGACATCACAAACTCAGTGCTCAGGCCCAGTGGAGGGCCACACGTGAAGGGGGATCAGATATGTATCAGAACCATTTATCAGCCAGGGCTTTTGATGTCAATCCCCATTTAGATGTATCCAAGTCAACCATTTTTCTCCAGGAAAATCTAAAATACAGTAATCCCTCATCTATAGCGGGTATCATGTACCAGAGGCACACATAGGTCAAGAACAGTGGAGTAGATACAGCACTGGCATAATGTCTGAAGTGCACCACAAGACTGTATTTTTTTTGTTTAATCATTAATTTATTACTTTTCAGGCTAGAAAGTGCTGAATTTCTCATTTATGATTTCTCAGTAATCATAAAAGTTTCAGCCACAGAAACCAACAATGTACCTGGGAAACAATGCAATGTATATATACATTGAATATTTTCAAAAATCAGCAAGGTGCTGAGGCCACGATAGGAGAACTGAGATAAACGAGGAATCACTGTACTGTAATTACCGTTTATAGCTGTGTGTGTGTGTGTGTGTACGTGTACGTGCGTGCAAGAGCCCTAAAGTTGAAGGGTAACCATAGTTAGACGACAGACAGCGGTGATGACTGCCAGTGACTTGAGAGCAATGACAGCCTGGTGGGTGAAGGGGGCAGGAAGGGGTCACACAAGCAGTTGCCATGATAGCAGTTACCTTGTGTGTTAGTGTGAGCCTGGTCTTGGGGGGACACCTGAGAAAGTCCGCCTGAAACTACATCTAATACACACACACGTCATGAGGGTTAAGGTTGGTGGAGCTGCACACACTCCCGCACATTCACTGCTATTCCCACTGAAAGGCACTAATCTGAAATAAAACAGCTACGTCTTGGTAAAAAGAAAATTGTGCTTCCTCTCACCTTTGCTGAGGTGCACAGGCATGCTCTCAGACTTTAGCAGGCGGTAATGGTGTGTCTGAGCATGGGTCTGACTTGTTGGCGGCAGGGCGTGGCTTGGCAGGGGCTCTGCCAGCCGGTATGGCACAGTTGCATGAGGAGTAGTAGCAGGGGAGGAGGAGGAGGAGGAGATAGAGGTGCAGTGCGCCTCGCTGTTGATTGGCGCAATGCTGCCGGGGACCCCCGACATGGCTGGAGCAATGAGCTTCCGACCAAAGTTAAGCAGGCTGCTTGAGACCTTGTTGATGTTCAGGGGTGCTGATTTGGTAGAAGTGGAACTGCTGCGCAGGAACAGAGCAAGTAAGAAACACCTCGATAGGTACTTGAAGTAATGCAATCTAGTTATGTGTAGAGGCAAGGGAAATGATTAATTTACAATTCTTAATCTTTGATGGAACATTACTCATGTTTGGTGTTTTTTCCTAGTCTTTTCAATTTGAAACATACCGAGATTTGTTCACCAAGTCAGCTCCCCTAGTTTTGTAATAATCCAAGTTCTGCAGGAACTGATAGTTGACCGGTCGAGGATTGTTCTAGGAGGAAAAGATTTGGGAGAGACACACATCATTAAGGCTGCCTACTTATGCTTCAGCTTTCAAAAGGAATGCCAATGTAAGCTTTTGATCCTGTCTCTTTCTCACAGACAGAAACTTGCGCATAAACACTGCTCTCAAGTTGGCAAAGTGATGGTGTGTTCGAGTGTTTGCTGACTTTGGGGTCACGTAGGAACAGCGCCTTCTGCAGCAGAGAGTTGATGTCGCTGAGTGGAGGGTAGTGCATCAGAAGGCCCAGACAGGTCTGGAAATTACTGGCAATCACTGAAAGAGGGAGGAAAACATGGTATCTATTAGAAGTATAGGCCGGCAGGAATTTCAACATTAGTCATGCAGTGTTCTGGCCTATATGACATGAGACAAGACCGAGACGCGATATTGTCAGATTTGTATGGTGAATATGAGCATACATGCGTCTCGGATGTAAAGCAACATGGCAACGAAGATGTAGTCCACTAGGTCCAGAGTGATACTGTCTGCAAACAGGGCATCCCACACCACCAAAAGGTCTTGAAGAGGAAACTCCCGACCGAACAGCAGACGTACCCATCGGCTGGGAAACACGGAGACACACAAGCGCGCATGTACTGTAAATCTGACCTTGCAGTTAGTCAACATTTTACGGATGTGTGTGCATCTACTTACATGCCGTAGATCTGCGGGGCGATCTCCAGGCGGTTAAGGTGCATATGTAGCTCCACGTCGTGCTTCTTCACCAGCTGGTCTTGGATGCGATTGACTTTGGTCACTATAGCAACAGACGGACCTGCGTCCTGTGGCCGAGCAAATGGGATGCTGGTCAGCATCTCTTCCTTCCCCTGGAGGAGACATTGCATTAAGTTCCATCAGCAAAAACGCACACACAATTGCCATCTGAGTTGTGTGAGTATGCAACCGACAAATCAGTTATCTGAAAAAAACATATTGCAGCGTTACACCCATTGGTTGCTACAATGACCTACTTCAGAAATTCTGCGGTTAAAACTTTCTTCCCATTCCAAAATGACATTCCAAGATTCCAAGTGACAATAAAGCTATTTTTCAATCGCACTGATTGGTAAAATGTGATTCTGACATGCAGAGTGTTTCTTAGGTTGATATTCTGTCCCAAAGTTTAAGAGAAAAGGTGGACAGACCTTTCTTACTTCCCTCTCGAAGCTGGAGAACCATGGCTCTGCAGTCTCCATCAGCTGGGAAAACATGGTACTGCACGGGGAGACGAGGAGACAGGCAAACAGAAGTGTAAGTGCATGTGTGTGCACGTGCCCACGGGAGCAAACAGTCTTGCAAAACGATTGTCAGTCTCTGTATCTCGATGTACTCACTAGGAATCGTGCTCCAAATACAGTGGGTTCAGAAGACACTTCATCTCCTTGCTACAGGGGACGAAAAAAAACCCAACAAAGACAGTACATAGATATTCCTCAGCCCAATGTTTTTGGTGAAGTGCGGTGCTCTCTCATATTTGCCAATCTTTCAGGTGGGAAACCAACCTGGGGCTCGCTGTCTCACTAGCATGTAGGAAGGCCTGATGGTCACAGTGTAGGACAAACACGATGGGAGCCAGCAGCTCGTGCATCCCCTGCACCACGAGACAGGAAGACAAAAGTAGACTGAACTGTCAGAGTCAATGAAATTTAACAGAGGAGAAAACCCTCTTGGAAAAGAAAAAAAAAGTGGAAAATTACATTAGAGCTACGTTAAATCTGTGTAAGCTTGTAGGAGGGAAGCAGTGGGGGAAATATGGTCCATTTATGGTCAGCCCTCTTTTTTAATATTGATGCATGAGGTTTCTAATGCACAGTGACAGCTTTCATTTAGATGCTACTAGCCACTGTTCAGCCACACGTCACTTCCAGTTTGCTAAAGAGTCGATGTGCAGGCCGCCAATTCATTTGCGGGTCCTTGTTAGAGCTGCCATCAATAATTACATGACAGAGGAATTTCTGCTGTAACCTGTGTTTGCAGTCACGCCTTCATAATGACAACACCGACTGACAAAAAAATGTTCTACCACAGTCCTCCGCATTTATTTTGGTAGATGGCAAGTGGCATTTTGTACCTGCTTGTAAAGTAACATTTCATTTTCTCTGGCATAACAGAAGAGGATGTCCGTCAACTTGGTCCTCACATCCTCGTTTTGAAAGTAGCGAATCTCTGGGAACCTGAAACAAAACAAACAGGAAGGTTAGAGCCTTTTGGATTATATGAATCAAAAACAGCACGAATTACACTCACGTTCTCAACACATCCTGTTTGATCATGCTCTTTAGCTCTTTGTCCTGGAAGAACTTATTCCAAAGACTCTGCCAGGAAAAGATGGAAAATACTTCAGAGGGCATAACAAAAGAACATGTCTGAATTTACTTGACAACAACATTTTTTCCCTCTCTCATCTGCCAGAGAAGTACATACTCCCTCATCCTGTGAGAGCGGGTTGTTGATGACCAGGTCCTGCTGGCCTGCAGCTTTGCGTGGGTTTGTGATGTGCTGCGATGAAGGAGAGGTCAACTCATTAACAGCAAAACATTGACGAACAGCCATAACATGCGCATCCTGCTGAAGTACCGGAAAACTTTAAATCAGGGCTCACTGACTCTTTTGAGATTGAGTGATACTTCATGGGCATTGAGTGAAGAAGGGCTAATAGGATCTATTTAATAGAAATTTACTAAAAAACGAAGAACACCAGACAAGCTGCATGGATAACTTTTTAGTGCTAATACGGTAATAATAATAATGATAATAATTCAATTCAATTAAAATTTCAAATTTCCAGGATGGAGCAGGTGTAGGTGCAGTATATCGTCAACATGCACACATTCAAATTCTATGGGATGAACACAAAGAGGCCCAACATATCCCCCAATAGCAACAGTGGCGAGGTTAAACTTCCCTTTAAAGGGAAGAAACCTCGGGGTATAATAATTACAATAGCAGTAGTAGTACTAATACTACGTAAAGGGACTGCTCAATCGCAATCTCTCCCCACAATTGAGAACATGCCTGACATTTTTGAGCATGACCCGCGGGTGCCTCAAGTGGTCTTTGCAGGCCTGCAGGCAAGGCGTTGGTGACCCCTGCTTTAGAGCCATCTTCAACTACATACACACCACAGGTGTGAATGCTCAATTATCTGCTGAGATATCGTGTTTTATTGTGTGCTGAACGACAGCAGACTTCACGGAAGCGTGAGTCAGGATCCAGCAGGGGCCTGGTGACGTGTTCATGGAAGTTCATAAGGAGGCAGCACTAGTCAAATAAGCCTGTATTTTCATGAGAAAAATCTGTGGTGCAGCCGCACCTAATTGTAATGGTCTCAAAGTCGGGTGAGGTGTGACTTGACCGTTCTGGCTGAGGTCGCTTTGAAAAACATCCAATGCGTGTTTGATATGGGACCACACATGAATGTGGCCTGGGTCGCATTCGAAAATCTAACATAAAGGTGTCATATGGGTCACACCTAAAAAGGGGAGGGGTCATATTTGATCCACTTTTGCCTGCAGTGTTGTAATCTAAATGGCTTGTGGTGCTCATTTTTTGCTCTTTTCCGTTGGCTTAAAACAGCAACGCAGAGGAATTCTTACTGTTTCTTTGATCTTCTCATACTGGCCACGCAGCTCCTTGGTCTTGTTGATCCACTGACTTTTATCCTCTGGGAGAACCTCTAGGTACAACTGTCAAACGCAAAACACATGAGGGGTCATGGGATCGGATGTGAATACTGCACATCGGTCCACATCCTGCATAGAACCAGCAGGTGTCTATCACACTGCTGGAGAACTTGTGTTTCAGGAAAAAGGAGTTGGCTGAAGCTGCAGTCATCAAATCTGAGACGAGGCCCTCATCCAACTGGCATTTACCTTCCAGCAAACACTGCGGAAGCGGCTGCTCCTCAGCCGACCATTGATGCCGGCCTGCCGGATCCTGGCCAGGTAATTACTGTTGAGGAACAAGTCATCCCATTCTTTCCTGCACAGGGCAGAAAGCTGATGAGCTTCTCCACAACACTGGGCCCAGGATCTTGTCCAAGGCAAAATAAAAACACCCACCAGGCCTAGGGGGCAGAATTGGCAATGGTGCTGCAAGGAGTAAAACTTACTTGTACGGGAAGCTGGGAGACTGGGCCAATGAACTGCTGCTGTCCAGTGAATCTACTGTAAGGAAAACAATCAATTATGTGAAGACAAGCTGGACCACTAGAGGGTGATATAGCATAAAACAATGCCAGGAGACAAGACAAGTGGGTAACTGTAGACTGGAGCTGCTGAACTCGCTCTTTAACGCCGTGTAACATTTCGGAAGTCGGCGTCACGCTTCAGCGAGAGGTCAGGCTGAAGACAGGTTGCCTGCTTTGGTCTTCCATACTAAAATCATACTCAAAAGTCCATTTGCTGCTGAAGTTCGCTTTGAAACAGCAAGAGGCAAAAGGAGGTGATTTGATGATGCTTTTTGCCTCTTGTTGCCGGTAATTGTGGTTAAATGCGTCTAATGCGCCAAACATGCACTTCAGTTTGGAAACTGTCTATCAGCATTAGGTAGTAGGAGCAGAATTGTTCCACTGGGAGGTTTGATATTAATGTTCAGCAGCTCTGGCGTACTTCTTCCAATTCATCTTCAGTCACATTTAACCTTTTATTCTCCATTATATTGATTCCTGCAGTAATTCTGGACTTTCTCTTTTAGGATCCTTTTTTCTTGAATGCACACAAAAAGATCGCCCTCTTTTACGATTGGTTCAGCCCGAGTTAGTTTCAATTGTCTAGGCATAGAGCTCCACAACTGCCGATTTAAGACGAACTCTTCAAGACGACCCTAAAACCCAGTGAACGCAGAACATTGTGCACTATGGATAGAAAAAAAAAACAAGCCAAAAGACGGAAATTCAGAGAGGTAAGCGGGAAGGATGCAGATAAGAGGATGACCAAAAGAAATTAAAACAAAACACAACTACATGGGGAGAGGCTTCTAATTTCGATTTCCACCAATCGATCATTTCCTCCTGACCAGGTTTTTCTCTTCGGTGCAACGCAACACTGGCTTCAAAATAAAAAACTAAACTCGACAAAAAAAAGTTAACACTAGTGGCTATGTTTGTTTCTGGGACTTTGTGTTTTGGTCTGCATCAATCAATGATTTCCTCCTTGCTCATGCTTTTTTCTCTTCCTAATCAGCACTTACCAGTAACATCATCACCAAACTGAATTTTGGTGGCATTTCCCTATCCCATAAAGCCCAAGTCCCTGGACTATCTGGTGTGAAAACGCCCTTAAACATTAACACGAGTAAATAATTTTTGGTGATTCAACATCTGCAAACACTGCAAACAAAATAATTTTCAGGCCCTTGTATAGGCAGAAGGAGCTGTTGAGGCGCTCACGCACTGGTGTGGTTCTTGTTGAAGTTGTTGAGTGGGTCGTATCCCGTCTCCTGCTGCTCATCCGTCTGGAGGGGGTGGCGTGTCTCGAAGTTGGGGTGCTGCATGACCGCAAAGCAGCCAGACCTTGAGGGAAGGGTGAAAGTGGAGCAGAGGCAAATCATTCAATTAAATTGCGCTAAATTTGATTTGTATAGCGCAAACTCATAACAGAAATGATCTCAAGGCAGTCTTTTCCAAGATAGAGCATGTAGAGCTCCTCGACATTTAAACATTCAAATTCTATTAGATTTACATACGGTGACCCAACATATCCCCCATTAACAGGCATTTGGCATTGTTGCAAGGAAAAACTCCCCTTTAAAGGGAGGAAACCTTGGGCAGACCCAGACTGCGGGTGGACAGCCACCTGCCTTGATTGGTTGGGTTGAAAGAAAGAGGGAGAGAGACTGAGGCAGACACAGGCAGAAAGATGCTAAGTAATCAGCAATATTGGCTGCAATCATGAGTGTACACATAAGAACACGGAGTGACAGTCAAAAGTTGGTGAAGTCACCACCGTCTAGGCATCTGTCTTGGTTTGAAATCAAACAGACTTTTAAATCTCAGTAACAAACGAACAACAGACTGCATGAAACTAAAAAGATTTGCAGATTGACCTCTGACCACAGACTGGTCGGACAGGTGCAAGTATGGTGGACAATGCGTGAGAAGTTTCAGTAAGTCATTCATACCCCATGGACGCGCACACACACTCAAAAGCTCGACTACACTCACTGTCACGTTGTGGCAATCTTCCTCAGCCAAGATGCAGAAGAAAACAATCAGCCTGCAACAAGGGCAAACAAGTGTGAGCACAAGATTGAAGGTATGGTGGCGAAGCAGCGCCCAGTAAATTTGTTGCGTAAATGCCTGTTTGTCACATGTTGACGAAAAAAAAGGAACAAAATGTGAACACAGAGGAAGCAGCAAGCCAGGGGTGAGAGAACGTCCCATGGTGGGGAAAAGAATCGAGACAAATAGTGTGCAGTTGTTGGTGTGGAAGTTTGCTTTCAGCATCCACTGCTTAAAAGATGACCACCTTAGCAGTCCTGCAGATACTTTTCAGATAAAAATTTTTTCTGTGTCATCTGTAGTTTCTTTGTGATCAACAAACACATTCACCCATTTAAATCAGATTGGAACTGTACGGAATTGCAACTTTTTTTCTGTCTCAACATCACAACACTGCAATCTGGGTTAGCCAGCGCGCCGCAGTCACACTCTATCTGTTTTGGGATTATTCCCTGTTCATGAATGCAGTCGTCCTACAGAACAGTGCAGTGCATCCACAGAACATTGCATTTTCCCTTTATTAATTATGGAAATAACACAACAAAATGCATTTCTTAAACCTATTAACTGTAGGAATGGAAAGCTGCTCAATAAATCAGCTCCACATTCGCTATTTGAATAGAAATAATTTTGTATGCATAATGTACGTGCCCGTTTTCTGCAGAAACATCTGTTCTGCTCAAAGACTAATACCTTTCTTCAGTGAGCAAGGCTTTTTTAATTTTCATGAAAGGGACAATATCCCATTAAATACTTGGAAACAAAACCACGTCTATGAGAATAGGACCCAAATTGCACAAGTATGGGTGGCTAACAATGGGAAGATGAGAATGTTCAACACACCATAATGCAAAGTCATGCCTTGGAATTTACTTGCAGTGGTGTCTCACTGGTGTCTCGTTTGGGTGAAGCCATGATTTAACCAAACCTAATCTTCAAAAAAATCATTGTGGACATCTTTGGATTGCTATAAGCTGCATAACCAATAGGCAGATGGACTTGGAGTTTCAATGCATTGCATGCCTCGCCTGAAGCAAGACTCATCTCGGCCCTCTGCCGCCTTCATTACTTCTGGAGGCTGAACGTGAGAAGACGTCCGAACTTTGCTACATAAATTAACTCCTGCATTATTCAATCTGCTGCACCTGCGAGGCGCCTCAATAATTCACAACACAAATCTTTTATGAAATAATCAAATCAATATGTAATGAAATGCATAAATAAATCAACAGACAAATAACGCAGCCTCCATCTGTTCAGAGGTGTGAGACCTGCTCCGGAGACTTACTGATAACACCACATGAACTCAATAGAGCCTAGTTGCTGTCTTCTGGAGCCTCATTCAAAATATGAATTAATTGTTCTTTCCTAGCTTACACCTCGGAGCAAAACCAGGCGAGCATTATGCAATATCACAAGAATGTTCCAGAAACGCAGATCAGCTGAAGGGGCTGCACAGAACAAGAAGGTCATTCTTAAAATGTTGCGATCATCTTGATAGCTACAAAGCTGTTGGGTCAGAGAGCTTGCAGCCATGTAAAAGGGTCACCAAAAATGCAGTATTTCTTTGTGTCAGTGGTGTTTCCAAGACCTGACTGGGACCAAGCTGATCTATTGTCAACAGTGAATTCAAGACAGGGATACAGATTTGACATTGTGTGCACGTGCATCGATGACAATGAGAAGAATTAAACTGTGTTTGTCTTTGTGTGTCTATATGTGTGTGTGCGCGTGTGTGCGTATCTTTTAGCCAATTTAAGTCATCGTGGTAAATCACAGCAACAATGCCAGCTGAATCTTAACATTGGCATCATCAAAAAACAATTTCCTTTCTTTCATGTTGCTCTATTTAGCTTTCACCATTCTTGACCTCTGACCTCACACATGGAACTTGATAACGTCTCTGAATTATCATATTTATCATATTGGATAATTAGTATAAACACTGCTTATATCTACGAATTATGTATATTAATTATCTTCATATATTTATAAGTTGCTCATCACATCTACGAAAATAATGATCATATTTTTATCTACAATTTTTGGATGAGTACACACTGTGCGCCATTTCCATTAATTAACCTATTTATCAGTGCTTTCCTCATTCTGTGCTCTTTAATGGGAGTGAGGAGAACTTATTTCCATCAGTGAGGTATTTCTTATTTGCATTGTGATTCCGATAATAGCACACCTAGTCACCATCTTAGAGGATTCACCACGAAGGGAAATTGGGGCCAGATGAGACTGGGAGAGACACTGGGAGAGAGGTTGGAGAATTTACTTCAATGTCTGGAGAATTTACTTCAATGTCCTGTCTGTTGCTCACCAAATAGACCCTCAACTATGTTGCTTAGGAGCTTGATTTTGTGCTTCTATTCTAACCTTGAAAGAAGCTCAGAGTTGAGGCATTTACTAGTAACACTCATTTCCAGCTACAACTCCTTGCTGTATCTGCATCACAGGGCTGCTATCACAACACTCACTACTGCTGATTACTGTTGTGCATCTTCATACTTGTCTCTGCCTCTGTCTCTCGCCATCTCTCTTGCAAGCCGACCGGTTAAGGCAGATGGCTGCTCACCTGCAGCCTGGGTCTGCCCAGAATTTCTTACTGTTAAATGGGAGTTTCCCCTTGCCACCGTTGCCAAATGCTTGCTTAAGGGAGAAATATTGGCTTTCTGAGTGTAATTCTTGCAGAGTTTGAATGTTAAAATGTTAAGGAGCTCTACCTGCTCCATCTCAGAAACCGAGATAACTTCTGTTGTGATTTTGCGTGATACAAATAAAATTGAATTGAATGAAATTGGCAAGTTACATCTGTGCCTCCTTCAGTCGGCTACTCTCAACAGAAGCAGGGTTTCGAACCACTTACAGGCTTGGAAACATTTGGAATTGGTTAGCAAATTGACCGGGAGGCTTCTTCCCATCACTTCGAGGAGCATTGATGTGTGTACGATGTTTTTGTTTCTTTTTTGCCTACATGTGATGCATATACATTTGTGCGAGGGCGGCTTCCTTCTTCATGAAACACTTGAGAGAGCTAAAGCTCTGAAAAGAACAAGGTGGAGGTATGGCACTAAGCAGACACTGTGATATATATGACTACACTTTGATGTAACCGATCTAGGAATTTTCTGTGACCGTCCAGATTCTGTGCAAAAGTCAGTTTAGGACTGCGTGCTGTCTGTAAATATAGATATCGAACATGTAACATGATGTATTGAACGTCTGAAGCTCCAGGATCTGAATCATGGCTGATGAGAAGGTTCACTGTGGGTCTGACATGAATTGGGGAGAGTCAATTGACGGAAAATACTGAAGTCAAAATGCTAAACACCTGCTGACTTTTGTGCATGAGCCTCAGTCCAGCAGCCTTTGTGATCACATGCTGTCTTGGAGACAAAGAGCAAACTTCAGACCTGACTGTTAACACTCAACTGGCTGGATCCAGAGCAACTCGATCCTCAAATAACACAGACTGCTTACCAGGGTGACCAGGGAGACAAACCCCGACTCTGCAACACAAGCAGGGAACTAGTCTGACACGAGAAGATTTGAAAATCCAAGTTTGATACATTTTCAACGGGCGATTGAAAGGTGGCTCGTGAGTGAGGAAGTCAACAATGCCCCTTGAATGAAGCTTGACGCTATTCTGACGAATCACACAAGGTAGACTGGTGTCGGTGACAGCACGGTCTCTCACACACACACACAGACAAACACACACGCACTTTCACAATACAGCGTGTTACAATCATGCGATTCAATTCTTACCGCTGTTTACATCGGCTCATCGTGACAAGGTTGAGAGGCGAATAAAACCGATTTCAAACGGTATGAGCAAGACTAACCACAGCAAAAACCTCACTTCACTCATCAATACTAATTCGACGTCTCGTCCAGCCTGGGGGGTCGATCATAAATATGTGCGTGGAGGACATTTTCTGCAACACAGCTGGAGACGATTCACACTCGAAGCTAGTTTTACAACCCTCTCCCCAATGCACAAGCTGTGGATTTGTGAGAGCAGTGGTAGCGGGCGAAATCGCTGCAGAGTAAAACAACGTTTAAAAGAAAACATATAGGCTCCGTCCACCCTGAACTTTAGACAGACACAGACATGCATTGTAACAATGGACGCTTGTACGTTATCGGAGTGGACTGAATGCAACATAGGATGGAGTTTTAGGGGGTGCAAGCAGGGAAGCTACCGTGGCGTTAGCCTGGCTGTTAGCAAGTTTTACCGAGCCGCAGCATTGGGCCTCATAGCACTTCCTACCCACCACGCCTCTGTGCGAAAGGCGCAGTCACAGCCGTAACTCCCGCAGAGAGACACTGACGCCTTTCTGAGGTTGGACCAGGGAGGGGCGAAATATGGTCACGGAACAGTTATGGGATCTTTCGGGTGTGTTGCGGCTACCTGTTCAGCTCATGCAGGACTCCCCATTCTGCTGCGACGGGCTGTCCTCTGATTTGTAAACAGTGGCGAGTCAGGCGGATGTGTTGGAGCCCAGCTGACTCGATCATGTGACGCGGGAGGCCGGAGGAGGGCTACAGTGTGCAGGTGGAGCAGTACACCGAGCGATACCGGAACACTCTGTGTGTCTGCCTGCTTGTCCGGCTTCCAACTTCCCTGTCTATTGCGAGGCGATCGTAACCTTCGTGTCTCGCGAGTTGTCTGTCTGTCTTCCCCATTGGTCTTGTCTGTTTGTGTGCTTCCTTACCTGTCTTCCTGCCCATCTGTCTGTCAGCCAACCAGCGTGGACCTTCTCACCCTCTTTGTCGTTTTTGTGTGCCTCCTTACCTGTTCTCCTTTCTGGCTATCTGCCTTCTCTGTCTGTTGAACAAGGAGTCAGCAAAAGACATCAGATCGGAAAAACTAGTTTACGGAAACGTTTAAGGGGCAAATCAGTGGGACCTCTATTTCCCAGCTTCACCTCTAGATGAATTGATCAGCAGAGAGAAACCTGAAGTGCTCATAAGTGCCATAAAATACACAGCAGCCATTGCTATACAACAATTTGGCATCAAGTCCCATCAAAGCCAGGAAATCACACTAAAACCTCATCATAGGCAAGCATAGCTACGTTCCATAGATTTGACATTATGAAGGCTGAGAATTTATTAAACATTTAGCAACAAACAGAAATGTTGCTCTCATAGTCTCACCATGAGGTAAGGGAGAAGCAGCAGATGAACAGTTTACCCATAGTGCTAAATTATTCAAATGATACTTGTCTATGCTTGACTGGACAGAATTTTGGAGAAATAAAACTGACAAACACAAACAAATACCCCAGAACACCAAAAGAGCTTAACAACATATGGTTCAGTGTTGACAGCTTTGAGGAGACTTTATAGTGGCAATCACACGAGGTCAAGCATGTTTGATTTATTTGTGAAATGCCTCTTCACGAATAAATACAGTATGTTATTTTCCTCTAGTCTAGCCCATTCAAAGACACAAAATCAGACTGGAATAAAGCCAGTGGAAAACCACTGAGGCATGAAGACTTAATTTGAAGTAATGTAGACGTAAGGACATTAAAGAGCATTAATGAGTCAGATGTGGATGGAGGTGGAGTATGTGTGTGCGCACACGAGTGTGTACACGTAGGAGTGCGTGTGTGTGCGTGTGTGTGTGTGTGTGTATGTGTGTGTGTGATGATCATCATCATTACCATCATCATCACAGGCCTGGCATTTCAAGAGCACCATTATCATTATTAGTATAGCTAATATTACTGATGATGAGGCTTTCATGGCCTCTTGTTGGCCCTGACAAGGCTATCGTCATGGAAACAGATGACAGAATCGCACATAGCTTTATTGAATTACTCCATAAAGCTACTCTGACCAAATGGGGCTTGGATGTTGCACGGCCTGAGAGGGAGCAGCAATGTGAGACGTCATGTGGGGAGATGGATGAGAGTCGGGGGCAGAATGGTAGAGAAAGTGAGATGGAAATAGAAGTAAGGACAAAAAAACTAAAAGAGGAATGTGTAGTGGGGGGAAAAAAACAAAAACGCTCCATCACCTTCATGTGATCAGAGTGCGACACTGGCACTGAGCACTGGCCAACAACACAGGCGAATATTGTCTGGTGACTGGAAACACTGACATCAATTCGGTGACAGAGACACAATCATATCAGGGCAGAGCATCAGCACTGATGCCTCGGCTTCAGTGACAATGCTGAGGTTTTAATGAACCATTCATTAAATCTTTAATGGGGCCTCTAACAGCTCGCTCAACTCTAAAATAGAAGTGTGAAAAATTAGTCCCATCTGTTTCCCCCTACCTCTTTTCTCTGGCATCTGCAGTTGATCCTCACGTAACCCCTGCAAATAATGTTCCACACATTGGTGAACGATATCTTGAATGTGGTTGGATAGGTTCATCAGAAACCAATTTTATCTATTTATTTATTCTATTCTATGTGAGGGGAGGATAGAGCATAGTGCATGCCTGCACTGGTTGCAAACTCTAGCATGCCATGGAGAACATCCCAACACCTGACAGCATTCTCCTGTCACCCTTGTGACGTGAATAACTAAGCGTAATGGTTGACAAATCAGCGGCCAGACAATCAAAACACACCAACCTTTATTGGTCATACGAGAATGTTTCGTGAAAAGGTTCTCCTGGAAGATCGGATTATTACAGCAACTTACAGTGACAAAACATGAGGGACGGAAACTCAGTTTTATGTAGGTGTATGTTTTGCTTGTATTTTTCTTTCTTTAATGTTCACACATTACAAATTGCATAAGACAGAGTCTGCATGTCTGTATTTGAATGAAGAACGAGTGTGTCATTCTCTTGCACATGATGCTAAGTCAACCACAACATCTGAAAATGTAACAACAACAGAGATTCGTGCATGATTGAGAAGCGGTAAAAATGAACATGTCCCGGAGCAAATGAAGTTTTGATTGTTTGAATGTTGTAAATGTAGATTTTCCGATAAAATGAGCATATCTGCAGTGTGAAAAAAATGACTTAAATTCATGTATGATGAATCAGTCATTGGTGTTACAGTAATTTGAAATGCAAAGGAAATTGCATGTATTTTTGAAGAATTTGCAAAACCCATACCTGGCTGAGCATGATGTCTAGTCCTCAGAGACATTGTAAATTAATAGCGACAAGAAAGTTTATGACAATATGGAATTCATTCAACATCTGCGGTGGACTTGATATATTAAACTGACAACTTTGACAGGGAGAGGATAGGACGTCAGAGAGACGACAACAATTTCATGACAACAACATAAAGCATTTGGAACATAATGCACAGACTTAAGATAAACACACTCCAAGTTAATACAAAGCAACCCATCTGGCAGTGCCATGTTCTACAAGGCATTTTGGTATGAATGATGGTCAACCTTCACCAATTTCAACAGACTCTTCTGATTAAACGAGCTCAATAAAATATAAACAAAAACATAAACAAATAACATAAAGCATATTTTTGAACAGTTTGTACATTAGTGGAGGATTCATTTCACTATTTACATTATGTCAAATTAAAGAGACATTTCCAGAATGAACAATTGTTAATCTAAAACAGGGTCAAAATGTTGCTACAGTTCTATCATTGCAATAATGCAGACAGGGTCAATCTGTGAATTTACATGATAAAATATGACTGGCTCGGAGAGAAAGCAAGGATTATTTCACTTTCACTCTCAAATCTTACATCAGATTACGCCAAAAATACTGTCAATACGCAAATCCAATTATCATCAGCAGATAAAAGATATTTGTTATTTTTTCGGACATATGAAATCTGAAGATCTTCATCTCTGCTCCTGTTCTATCATTGTTGTTCTCCTCACCTCTTGGACACATATAGCAATCAGTTTTGCAGGGAGAAGGTTTGAGATTACATTGGTAAATCATTTAAAAGTCACTGAGACAAATAATTCACTGAGTTTGGGTCTTTCTGCAGCTCTTCAGACCTCCGTGTGTGTTTACATGCAGATTTAACTTTCATTACATGCTGCTTAATTCACTGAAGACCCTCAAAACAAAACACAGAGTCTGCAGTCAGCAGTGAACCCAAACACGTCCGGGTCATGTTGTACCATTGGTCACATGGAGGTTAAATCTAGTTCTCTTGCTCCTCCTTCAAGGCAGGAAAAGTTTGAGTCCCAACGTCAGACTCTTCCACAAAACACATCTGATGTCTGTCTTTTTTGTCCATCTGGTGCTTCTCCTCATTTTGTTCAGTTGTACTCCTCTCTTCCCCGTCCTCATCAGCTCCCCCTGCCAGGCAGGAGTTTGGGTCTGAAGGGTAGCAACATTCTGTCCCTTGTTGTCCCTGGCTATGGTCCAGACGGTGGTGTAAATCCTGGTGATTCTGGCCTTGTCCATGACCTTGACTCAGGAAGAAGCTGCAGATGATGTGTTTGGGCAAGCCCAGCTGAGCGGACAGGGTGTGCACTGCCTCCTCATCTGGGTTCAGACCGACGTCCTGGATGAAGCTCTGCAGGATCCCCAAGGCCTCATGAGACACTTGTAAACACTCATTTTTATCCCCGTTGCCATTCCCAGCGATAAACCTGGCCTCACTTTGCACCTCATCCTTCATGTTGGAGCACGTCGCTGGGGGTTTTTCCTTGCACATCCCTGCACCTTCGTCAAGGATCTCATCGTTGACATCACCCCCCAAAATATCGCTCTCTGTGCCCTGCTCCCTCAGTTGGCCTGTGCAACCCCAATCCCCACCACTGCTGCTCCTGCTCTGGTGACAAACTCTGAAATTCCCCCAGTTCCCACCCAGCTCAGACTCAGCTGGAGATGCTGTGCAAGGCTGCCGCGGGGACAGATTAGGCCCCATTTCGGGCTGTAAAGGTTGGTGGGCATGAGAAGTTGGAGGATTAAGATGATGTTGCTGTGGCTGCAGAGACCTACGCTGGAGCTACAGAGGGAATGAGAAATACAGATTGTTCAAGAACATGGGGTCCGATTAGACGAGCACACACAAGCAATCGTGCATGACGACACCTGACACTGACTCACCACTGTGTTGTCGCTGCTTAGCAGGGTGAGTCTGTCAGGGCATTGCTGTTGCGTTGTAATGTTGCTGCTTTCGTCTTCATAGATGGCATCTCGCTCGGCCTGTGCCAGGCTCAAGAATCGACGGATCATGCAGAGGTTCTCCCACAAAGTCCGGTTCTCCGGACTAGGATCCTCCTTCCAACGCAATAGCTCACACAGCCAGCCCTGCACGAGGAAGCCGCCGTTGAAACCGAGGTGTAAGACAAAGATGATCACATTAAATTGAGTCTCTGTAAGCACACATCCAAACTTTCTTAGATCCATTTTTACATCAGAGTTACTCAGAGTTACTCGGAACAAAATGAAGCCATTAAAATGCTCTTTGCTGATCAATAATGGATGGCAACAAAAAGCACTTGGGCCTCTTAATTGTAATATAATAACCATAACAATTAGCCATGCTAATGAAATCAATAATTATCCATTAATTAGTATGTATGATGGTGTCAACATGCTCATCTTCATACAACTAATAAACTGAATCAGTATGAGTTTAAAGCGGTGGATGTCAATGATATTGGATGGATTCCACCCATCAAAAACACACATTCTCGCAAGAACATACTTTAACCTATTCATGGAACCAAAAAACTGTGTTAAAATCTATTTTTAAGCGAGCACTAGAAAAGAAAAGATAATTCATGATAACATATTCAGGACATTTTTGATTTATTCATCTATACTTATATGAGGCTTGTTTTACTGGGAACTTCTTCACTAATGCACAGACGCTAGTGCTTTGGGTTAAGGGTGTTAAGCTTGGCTATTTTGTCTTGTCACTACAGTATTTGTCCAGCAGTGCAGGTAGAAAGGAGTTGGTAATAGAGTATTTGCCAGCATAATTCAGCAGTGCACGCTATTGGCGTCACCTGTCAGCATTACCTAACAACGCAATTATGAACAAAACAATAAAGTGAATCAACACCCCATGGACACAAGGTCAACAAACACACACATTATGAGTGAGGTTTGGAATCAGAGACAGCCTGTTGAACTGCAGATGTGTGCCTCACGAAGGGAACACAGAGTGTGTGTTCATTCACTGTGACGGCTGGATGATTAGCTGATACAAAACAACTCTGAGTGAAAAGCATGTTTATTCAGAGTCAGACACATAAATACAGCTGAAACAGTTTCTTTACCAAATGCGTGAGTGTGCCCACAGTTAAAAAGAGCAGAACGTAACAACAAATTCATCATGCAACAAGACTCATAACCCGTATATGGCAGAAAAAGGAGTGTAAATCAAAGCGAGTGTCAGAATTATGATTTGGCGCATGATTGTATACATTAGAAAGCATGCACGTGCACACACTCACGTGGCTTTAGCCCAACACCACTACACAATGCTATCCAGATGCACAACACAGATAGCAAAACAGAGCCAGCATGTTCCTGCCTGCCAAACGCCCAGCTAATCAAGAGAGAGAAAGAGAGGAAGAGCGAAAGGGGAGAGATGGTCAGTGGTGGGGGGAGCAACGATGGTAAAAGGGAGTGAAGAGGAGCGAGAGAGAAACTTACAGACCACCTGCCTGCAAAGGCAAGACCAGTGGGTGACCTCTAAACGCCATCAGGAAGTTACAGAGTACAAAGGAAACAAAGAAAGGCGAGAGACACAGAGGGAGCAAACGGATGTGAAAATGAGCTATGCACAAGAGGAGGAGAAAATGAGACAGCTGAAATCCCCCCATTCCATGAAAAGAAATTATCCTCTAAACAAAAGGCAATAACAAGCTTATGCGGCCGCTATAAAAACGAGAACAATAAACACTCAAATCCAGCGTGTGTGTGTGTTTGTGTGAGTGCGTGCTTGCATGCGTGCGTGTCTGTGTGTGTGTTTGTAATTGTGTGTGTGTGTGTGTGTGTTTGCTTACGCATGCGTACACGGTATCTTCGCGTGCATGCAACTAAGTGTTGTGCGTGTGCCTGTGCATGTGTTTTGTATGACGACCATTAAAGCGATAATTTAGCACACAATAGCAGCCTGATGCACTGATGATAGCCCTCTGCAGAGTACAGCTGCCGCTTGATTATCTGGGCTTTCCTCCATACACACGCACACTCACATGCACATGCAATGATCTAACCCAGAGGAGGGATTCGTGAGGAACACTAGTGATCAATCTAGCTACACAGATGATGTTGTGTGTGTGTGTGTGTGTGGTGTGTGTGTGTGTGTGTGTGTGTGTGCTTGTGCCTATGTGTGTTTGAGCATGTCTGGAGGATACCTGACTCTTTGAAGCGGCCACCTTTGCGAACATGGCTTGAGACACCTTTGCTCTCTTCATCTCGAGCTGAATCTCCTCATAGATTGAGGAGCCAATGTTTAGAACACAGCTTTCTGCTCTCAGTCCTCTGTCTCCTGCAACCGGGGACAGTCTTGCCTTGAGACAGTGAGGGAGACAGGCAGAGTAGACATTGAGAATGAGAAATCCTCCAAAACATTATTGATTCCAGGGGATCAGTAAGTCCTACTCTTACACAGAAAGAGGACAAACACATGGAAGTGATTAAAGTTTTATCTCTCTCTTTGGTCATGATTCCTATACAGTCCTCCATTATTGCACATACCGGTAAAAAAAAGAAATCAAAATGTCAGTATGTGAAAGCTATTCAACTGATTACAATTCCACCTCTTGGCTGTCTTCCTTGCCCAAAAGAGGACGCAGCTTGGAGACACTGGTGGACCCAATGAAGACATAGCTGAGGGAAACTGAGTAGTTATAGAAAATGTATCAGATATCAGAGTGAGCAAGAGGCCTATCGCTGACACACTTTGCATCTGGAGTTTTTGGAGCAACTACCTTCAACAGAGGAATTGCCCTCACTGCACGTTGCATACTCAGGTGAAACCACAACAGTGAACACAGCATATTGCCACTGTTGCCTTCTGACCTGTGTGGACCTAGGCGGTGTGCTGCTGCTGCTGCATGGCATGGCTCCGGTTAGGCTTCTATCTTTTTCCTCCTGATAGATACGCTCGCGCTCAGCCTCTGGGAGCTGGAGGAAGCTGTGCATGGCCCTCAGGTTGACCAGCAGTGACTGAGAGGCATGTTTGGGGTCCTCCTCCTTTCGAAGAATCTCCGAAAGAAGGCCCTGGTACCAAGAATACCAGGTTAGGCGGATATAACCATGCTTTATAAATACTTCAGAGAAGGCTTTTTGTGACCCATGTCTACAGATTGTCTGTATTCTATCACTACAGCACTATAACTGATTTTGGACACATTCCAAAACAATAGAAGGGCTCTAAAACCATCCATTATGAGAGTCTAAAAACCGACTACATGATCTCCAAACATCTGTGTGGGCAATGTCACGTTCACCAATAATGTCAATATCCTCTCCAGCATGTATTATCAGTTACTGTGCCATCTCATCACACAATCGTTTCATATACCATTGCAGCAGCAAGGGCGTCACGCTGCACGCTCAAGACAAAAGTCAGGCTTAATACAGGCATACACAAGGTGCAGCCACCATCCTTGTGGCTTTCGTGTCTGGACCCTCCCACCAGGTACACGTCTCACAGACTTAATGTGCATCATCAACTGACAAATGCATCATTCATGTCTAGATGGTGTCTTGGCTCTATGCCCGACGTGTATGGTTGGCACCAGAGCACCGTGGACTTGGCAACAGGGAAACATGGGGGTGGATAATAACTCGCTCTGCTTATTGTGATGAAAATGATAATGGCGGCAATAATAATAATAACAATGGGAAAACCCTGTCCACTGAGCACCATATCTGTGGACCTTCTGGTGAATGTGGGATGATACACACTGATAACCTAGTGTTTTAATGTTAAAGAAGATGGCAGAGGGAGATTCAGGCAGGGAAATGAGGGACGGCAATGGACATGTAAAGTGAAGGATAAAAATGATGAATGGACAATTACAGGTAGAGATTAAAAGAATAAATAGGGGCAGATAAAGGGACAGCCAAAGAGAGGAATAAAGTGATGGTGGTGGTGGTGGTGGGGGGCATTTCTCTAAGGGGTGTGATCAGTTGGCCCAGCAGCTGCTTTAGTGCTGGCACCAGCTTTGTGCTGCAGCGAGCTGGCGCAAGCACGCACACACAAACACACACACAGACACACACACAGAAACACACACACATAGACACAGACACACACACACAAACACACACACAATACACATGTGAACAGGGGAGGGGGCACTGCGGCAAAGGCCATGCCAATGTGGCAGCCATCAAACTCGTCTATTCAAACAACACACTCACCCACTGCTGCCACATCACAAAACACTTCCGAGACCACTCACCATCCCCTAAACATTCTGCTTGTTTTCGTCAAAACAGTCTCAGTTCACTTCTACCTCTCAAACCCCTTCACATACACACACACACACACACACACACACACACACACACACACACACCCTATGTACCTGAGTCCTATTGAAGGCTACTCTGGCAAAAATGGCCTGGGAGATGCCGGCTCTCTTCATCTCTTCCCTCACACACTGGTAGATGTCTCCAGGGATGTCTGACGTTCCCAAAGATGATGTTACGCTTTGCTGCCCAATGGCACCTCCACCTGTGCCGCACTGCGCCTGCTGAGGAGGTTGTGGAGCTTCGGTAGCTTTGGAGAAGACCTTGGCAGGTGTCCTCGCTACAGGGGGGTGATTGAGATACTGCTGTGGGGACGTCGAGATGCCTTGACCGGCCAGCATGCGGCTAACGGCATATTGCTGGTTGAGAAACTGAGCCATCACCAGCTGTTGGTTGACTAACTGGGAGCTGAGAGGTTGGGAGACCAGACTGGGGGAATGAAGGCCAAGGGGGGAGCGACCACAGATATTGGAGTGAGGCAAGAGGAAACCTGCACTCTGCTCTGCTGTGCTACCAGGTGTTGGCTGCTGGGTGATGGCGATGTGTGTGGACTGGTCTGAAAAACTGTCTGACTCTGAGCAGGAGGAAACAAACATCATCACGGTTTGCATCATTAGCATTATCATCATCATCATATAAAGTCAGACAATGACAGATGTATGCACTTGTTATGACACCCTCCATAAAATGTGATTTGCCAAGTGATCTTACAATTCATCTTTTTTCGAACAACTCAAAAATGTGCTCCTCCTGTTGCAGTTGAGGAACACTCATACTGAAATCCCTCACCCTTGAAGGACTTGGTCATCCTGAAGTGCTTGTACCATCGACCAAACTCGTGACACTTGGCGGCAGACACATTTGCATAGTAAGTGCTGTTTACGATGGAGGAGATCATACTCTGAAACACAAAGGAAAAACAATAGGAATTCATTACATTTCGAGAGTGCCTGCTGCCTGGGTGTCTCAGCTGTTCACACATCTGATATTAATGAACTCAGATCTGTGTTATTAAAAAGACCCCCAGGTAAATAGGATAATAAAGACAGATGAGTATGCCAGTGTGTGCGAGTGCTGTGCGTATGTGCCCCTCAATATGGGTGCGTGTGAGTGTATGTGTAATCAAACAAAATGCTATAGGTCATCAGAGACTATCTCTTAGTGTTTCTCTCACACACGCACGCAGCCACACTCACACACTCTCTCTCTCTCTCTCTCTCATAAAAACACTCATAGATGTGAACACACATCAAGGTTTTCCCCCCAAAGACCATCTTGCACAATCTGTACGTCTGATTACACCTTTCATCTTCTCATATTTATTTCAATCTGCCTCCCACCAACATGAGGGGGTAAAGAGATAAAGAGGGAAAGATTGAAATGGAGGTGGAATAATGTCAGCAGAGGTGTGAGTAATCTGGAGGAGTGTGGCTCTTTTTTTCCAGAGTCCCCAGGTACTGAAACAGATAGACAATTCCACAATAGTCCACAATGCAAAATATTTGCACACAGTTGCAAATATGATTCCAAAGAGTGTTCTCTTATAGATCATACAGGTGTTTAAACATGTAGATATCATTTAATGTCAAAAAGTTATGAAAGCTACAAAGCATAGAAGCAATCCAGACAGATCAAATCTGAGGATGAGATAGATGGTCAGACAGATGGAGAGACAGAGAGAGGGACAGGGGGATGTGCAGCTAGGCAGACAGGCTGGCATCACGGAGAGTGAAGATAGACGATAGCTCAGATGGGAGGGCTCTTTAAGAGATAAAGATCTGTCTTTATCTGTTTCTCCCTTGCTCTGTGCCCCTTCTCCTTATCTGCTGCTGCATCTCGACATCCTGTCTACCTATTGGACCCCAGGCTTCACTTACAGACACACTCATACACACACACATGTGCGTGTGCACGCGTACACACACACAACGTTGCACACATACATGTAAGAAAGCAAGTTAGAGAAAAAGGACACGACTTTTTGCACGCAAAATTGTCATCCCTGCGACAAACAGATGCCCACTTGTCTCGTTTGCCTCATTTTCATAATACCAACTCCCACCTTAAATGAGAAACGCAGAGCATGGGCTGATGTGGTATCTTTTGTCAACAAACTTCACAAACTCTATTTACAGACCTGAGGAAACTATACCAACTTCCTAACTAGAGCAGAATATGGGTCATTTAATGCTATTTCTCTTTCAGTGTGTGTGTGTGTGTGTGTGTAGACTTGTGCATGTGAGTATGTTCTACCTGGGATAGGGGACATTCTTTTGCCAGGGAGCTCTGATTCATCTCCTTGAGGAGCTCCTTCAGCGCGTTTCTCACTGTAGAATGACTCCACTGCTCAGCTGGAAGGTCCTCTAGGTTGGGGCAGCTTGACAAAAACAAAACACACACTCACAAAATAGGTTCAGGGTAGCCTCATTTCCCCTCAAGTCCGTGACAGATGTAAGTAAATATTACAGTTTCCACAATAGAATAACAGAAAACCAGCCTGTGCGTCTTTGTGATATAATCCCTTGAAAAGTAATTGACAAGCGGACACTTCAAGTGGTCTGAAATACAATCACAGCTGTAGATCAACAACACCGATGGAATCATGTTGAATGGTGTCTGCCCCACCTATGCAGCTGTATTTTGAGCGTGGTAACGTGGTGGACATCCTGCAGCATGTCGGCCACTGTTGCATCTGGAGCATCTGTCACACAGGACAGAGGGACAGGGTTCCATCTGCCCACCTGGATTGAGCCTGAGAGGATACACAAGTGCAGAAAAAGGACTACCAAGGTGAGGAGAATGCTTCAGGGTGGTGTGCGTGCATGTGTGTGCGTGCCGTGCATGCGTATGTGTGTATGTGTGTGTGTTGTGTGTTGCGTACCTTTAGCTTGTGCTGCGGAGCTGTGTGAGTAACCTAGCGTTAGCAGTGCCATCTCGATCAGCTGATTGAACAGGAGATCCCTCTTTACCAAGACAAACTCTGCATGTTCCTCTCTCTTCTCCATGTCCACTGGGTTTTCGCTGTGCTCCACCACGCAGAAGACTGGCAACAGGCTGCCTGAAGAGACGAAACCGTGACGCTCTAATGCTCAGATTGGCATCGAGGACTCCCCATGCGGCCTTCATGCCTAAGACCTGCTCATTTCTCCATTTCTAGCGTTGAATCTTGTACCTCTGCTGTGCCAGCTCTTGCCCTGTGGCCTCGGCGCTGTGGGCTTGTGGGCCACCCCCAAGGTTTTAGCCCCTGGACTCCCTTGTCTGCTCCTTTCGTGACTTGAGGGTCCTGGTCCATTTTGCTCCAGACGAACCAGCTTAGCGGGAGGTGGCCGGGGGTCTGTAACAACATCGCTACCCTCCACTGGCATGACTCCATTACTTGAAAGGTACATCTGGGGTCTGTAGGACAACAACTTGTGCATAAGTCGTGAGCACAAACAAGCACTGACTTGAAACTGAATGGGGATCCAGAAACAAGGCAACGATCAGTAATGAATATGTGATCATTTCTGCATTTTCTTTGTTTACATCTTAGGCATTTGTATTTTTAATGTTTAATGGACTAATCTATGTAGCCACCACTGGCAGAAAATACTGAATTTACAGCAGGAATGTAAACACCTGCTGAGCTTCGAAACAGAAAGTCCATGAAAGATCGTCTGTGTCCCACAGAAACATCTTAAAAAAAAACACTCACAGGAATACTTCGATGTGCTCACGCTCACACAGGCTGTGGAGTGACCGACGTCTGGGTCAGGACTGTGAGATGACCTTCACAAAGATAAACCGACCAGAGGAACATCACATGTATAGCGATTTCCCCATACTCACACTGCCGTCGCTCGGCTTGTCTGCGACCAACCTCGCTAATCGTCCTGCGTGCAGAAGTTTGATTGAGGCGAATCCAACCTGTTTCGTCAGTACAGCCATCACGCATCAACGCCCCGTCGGTTGTATCCACGCGTCAGGGTCGCTAGCGGAGCACCCATCTATCTTTGCCTCTTGATCTGATCCGCAGCTCGGGCTGTCGAGACGGGCGAACAGCGGTTGAATCCGGAGCCTGCCTCTCACGCGGAGTGCATGGCTCCGCTGTTCACGATCGAATTAATTGCTCTGTTCTCTGCCGAAGCAATAAATTGGCTTCTGTTCAAGTTCCGACTCGCAGCGGTCCAGAGCATCCAGGACCTCCTGCTGGTGAAGATCAGGCGAGAGAGAGAGAGAGAGAACAATGCGCGGCTCAGAGATCTCCCCCACACAGCCCTCCTCATCACACAGGAGGCTTCATCACCGACTCCGGGACAGCAGTTGTTGGTTTCACTTCAAAGCCCTGTGAGCACACGGGAGGGAGTGAAAGAGAGCGGTGGAGAGAGAGAGAGAGCGAGCACGCGCGCGTGCGTACGCGCCTGTGAGTGTGTGTGTGTGTGTGTGTGAGAGAGAGAGAGAGAGAGAGAGAGAGAGAGAGAGAAAAGCAGGACAGACAGACAGACAGACAGACAGACCCACTCATAAATACGCGGACCCAGCTGCATTAGCATATGGTGTAATAATGAATTCAGTAGCAGGCTCCGTAAATGTATTAAATGTGACAATTGCGCATAAATCTATTTATTATTTTCTACCGCATGCTGTGCACGCACGCATTATTGTCTTTAGGGTATTGAAGCTCTCCATGGTAACAAAGTGAATGGAACGGGACTGAGGTCTGATTAACTTTTAAACACCAGTGTCTCAAGATTATACCGGGCTCATGCTTAATAACTTCACAAATATTTACGATCGGGTTCTCAACTGATTCAATAAGGATTTTTATCCCATACCGACACACCATATGATCACATTGTGTGTACCTCACACAATATTATATCAAGTATGTAATATTTAAAGTATTTAGTTGTATAGCACACCCAACTCTAGGCAGTACAGCAAAATACGGCACATTTTAGCATAGAGATTCGTTTGAGATTTGTTATTAATCCCAGGGGGAAATTGCATCTCAGTATTTGACCCATCCTCATTATTTTTGAGGAGCACGGGATTGCTCAGTAAGATGCCTAAGGAACAGTTAGGCCATTCTACATCTAGCTCAAGAAACGATGCCTGTTTTTTGTTTGTTTGTTTGTTTGTTTGTTTTTTGTTTTTGCTAGAGGAGTAGTCCACACTGTCGACTGTCAAGGTGACAGTGACATTTTTTATCTGGTTTCAAGATGATGTATTTAACCTCTGCCATTCATCGTCTGTATCACAGAGTATAATATAGTGTATAATATAGTGTTCTCTCAAATGTAGGGGACACCGGGGCTTGTTGACATGGGTAATTGTCACATTGCAATTATCTTCCCAACCAGAGGGAACAACTAAAAAGTGAAATACATTTTTTTCCCTTTACCATGTCAGAGGTCATGTCCTGTCTGAGAAGAGAGTAGCACCTGGTGAGTTTAAGTGGGTATCATATAACCATTTTGAAGATCCCATAGTAAAAGATTTCAACCTCATATATTCCAAAATAACCCTCTTTCAAATAAAAATCTGCAAGAAATTTACAGTGGTTGGGTACAAACCACCACGGCAGGTTTTTAACGCAGAGTTGGGGCAGTGCATAATGTGCAAAGGGTTGCCCCAATAACACGGTACCCCTGGCAAATCAGTCTATGTGTGCCAGAACTGCTATTCGGATGAAAAGCCTGACTAGCAGGAAATGTGTTTGTCTGGTTTTACTATTTGAAGTAAAAATTTGTTCAATGGACATATTCACTGACTTTTAGGTCAGGACTTCAGCGTTGATTTTTAAGCAGAATAAGACCATAACAATTGTTTTGTTCTTGTTTTATTTGTTGCAAAATTCCGTGTGACATCTTAAGTACAGTGTGAGAGCTTACCCCATGATGGGGTAGGTTGTCACAAGTGCACACCCCCCATTGCATTACCAATAACTTTGTTATTTTTGTTTCAAATAACTTTGTTTCAAATAACTTTGTTTGTCATTTGAAAACATGTTGAGAAAAAAGAGCGAATGAGTGTGTGAAACTGAGTGAGTAAGTGAAACAGAATATGAGGGGCAAGGGGGAACAAGTGAGTCAGTGAGTGAGGGACACAATGAGAAAAAGGATGAGTGAGTGAGTGAGTGAGTGAGTGAGTGAGTGAGTGAGTGAGTGAGTGAGTGAGTGAGTGAGTGAGTGAGTGAGTGAGTGAGTGAGGGAAATGGCTGATATGGGGAATGAATGAATAAGTGAGTGAGGGAGTCAGTTAAAGAGGGAGTGAGAGAATGGGGGAAAGGGGGGAAGAGTGAGTGAGTGAGTAAGTGAGTGGGCAATGATGAAGGAGTGAGTGAGGGATAAAGGAAACTATGTGTAGCAGTGTGTGTGTGTGTTTGTGTCCCTCTGAGTGTGTATGTGTGTGTG
>OMPJ01034455.1:0-21410 GCA_900312935.1 Carapus acus | reverse complement strand
TTTCAAATAACTTTGTTTCAAATAACTTTGTTTGTCATTTGAAAACATGTTGAGAAAAAAGAGCGAATGAGTGTGTGAAACTGAGTGAGTAAGTGAAACAGAATATGAGGGGCAAGGGGGAACAAGTGAGTCAGTGAGTGAGGGACACAATGAGAAAAAGGATGAGTGAGTGAGAGAGTGAGTGAGTGAGTGAGGGAGTGAGGGAAATGGATGATATGGGGAATGAATGAATAAGTGAGAGAGAGTGAGAATGAGTGAGAGAGTCAATAAAAGAGGGAGTGAGAGAATGGGGAAAGAGGGGAAGAGTGAGTGAGTGAGTGAGTGAGTGAGTGAGTGAGTGAGTGAGTGAGTGAGTGAGTGAGGGAAATGGCTGATATGGGGAATGAATGAATAAGTGAGTGAGGGAGTCAGTTAAAGAGGGAGTGAGAGAATGGGGGAATAGGGGGGAAGAGTGAGTGAGTGAGTAAGTGAGTGGACAATGATGAAGGAGTGAGTGAGGGATAAAGGAAACTATGTGTAGCAGTGTGTGTGTGTGTTTGTGTCCCTCTGAGTGTGTATGTGTGTGTGCCTACTTGTGTGTGTGTGTGTTGGGGCAGGGAGGGACGGGGAGCAGTAAACATGCGCCACTACTCTTGGGTAATTAAACAAAGTGAATTAGCAGACTCCCCAGCCAGAACGAGTCACGGCTGGTTACACGTCATTCATCGTGACTAATCCAGTGAAAGAGAGTTGTCACTCTGTGCGTACCAAGCGTGTTGGCGCATGCCACTCCTCAAGTTTCTGTCTTTGTGCATGTTAATGTATGTGTGTGGTTGTGTGTGTTGTCTGTGTATGTGTGACTTTAAATGTTTGCTTCCCTCTCTCTGCTATTTTATCACCGGCTTGATACCTCGTCAATGAGGCTGGCGAGCTAAATGATCATTAAGGCCATTACACGCTCACTGAGCATGCTACTGGCACGCCACACAGCTCCCTCAATCCTCTGCCTCATCCCGGGGGACTCCCCGGCACTCACACACAGCCGTGTATCTCTCCAAATTAGGTTAGATTTTCATTCCACCTCATTCGGCGTAAATGTGATGTGGTTATTATGAAGTCATGATATGGTTACTGAACTTGCTGGCCTTTCGATGGTGATGACTTTGCTTTGACACGTTAAGAGGGAGAACTGATGGCTGGTGCTTCTGCGTGTCCTGTTGGTGATGTACAAAGGAACATTCAATGTTCTATCAACAACCAGTTAGAAACATCAGAATATGTAGCTTGGTTTCAGTGGGCCAGCCTGCAATATTCTTAGAGATTCTGTGTAGCAGTATAAGAGGACTTAAGGACAATGTGCCAAAGCAAGGACTGGATATCATCAGGAATCTTTATTGTCTTTGCAATTCACATTGTGTAACGAAATTATAATGTGAAATTACAATGTCTTCCTCCTGATATCATCCAAACTCCAGTCCAGAATTCAAAATTCTGGATCTGCCTCATGGCAGACCAAAACCCATGTCAGTCAAGTGCAGGAAAACCTCAATCCACAGGCGAAACAGGATTATATACTGAGGTCCATGGTACTATTGTTTCAAATCTGTCACAGGTATAACTGAAAAAAGTTCAGACTTTCATACAAGATATCAGATTTGAAAAGCTTCTCACAGACCGACCTGACAATCTTGCATCATGGAAAACTATGGGCTGACATATGCATGGAAAAAAAGGGAGATGAAAAAAAAATTCTAACATGTGTTGCAGGTTGTTGTTGGTGCTATTGAACAGACGGCCCAAATACAAGACAGGAGTCAAATAACACAGATTTAACAACAGGCTTTTGGACGGGCTCAAGAGGCATGGACAAGTACAACAAAATCAAACTCACCAAGAGAAAAATGAAGGAACTGAAGAAAAGAATAAACATGAGGACTAAACAGGATAAACTTAAGGTGGGGACCACACCAGGGAGGAGGAGACAGGAACAATAGACACTGGTGACACCCATGCAAGACCAGGAGAGAGACAGCAAGTGGGGTGTAGAGTCATTGCAACAAATGAAACTAGGATAGGAACATGCTGTGTATAGAGGGAACAGGAGCAGATACCAAGATACTGACAACTATGGTGTGCACGGTATAGGTGGGTGTGTGGATATTGTCCCTCTGAGTAATGCCATATTGTACTGTTAAAAGTGTGTGTGTGTGAGTAAATTGAACATTTACAGATAGTCAAGCAAACTTTCGCCACAGCCCCCAAATGCATAATAAAAACCACTCACTTAAATTGCTGGCGCAGTTTTGCATCTCCACAGCAACGAGGGAGTCTTACAGTAAGAATGCTTGTTACGTCATAGTGGAGAAGAAGTCAACCAGGACTGAGAGTAATGTAAGAGGAGAAAGAAAACGGCCTCGGGTGCGCCACTGTACCTCGGCCAAAGCTCGCCAACCCCAAAGACACCATGATGATATTGATAATAATGACCCCTTTAATTTTAAAGACGCTGATTTTGGCAAACAAGGTTCATTTGGATAGCAAAACCATTGTTGAGTTATCTATTTAAATCAATGGGTCAGATACTCAGAGGCACAAAGATACAAAAAATCTGTTGTAAAACCTCTGATGATGCAAGGCTAAGAGGTTGTGACTCACTTTAACTCTGTTGACACTGTTTTTCCTTCTAGATTTTATTTCTGTATTGAACACAGCAAGACACATTAACTGACAAAGAAAACCACACACACACACACACACACGCACACACACATACACACTCACACACAAACCTCACATTTGGAGCAATCATGCTGAAATGATGCGTCAAGTGCTTAGTTACTCAGGTGGAGCATCACTGTGCGTTGGCTGTCTGTTTTCATTTTATTAGCTGACACGTAACACTCCACCATTTCACGGTGACTCATTTCCAATGGATGGTTCACATTATCTGCTAGTGAATGTGCATGTGTATGTACGTATGTGTGCGCGGCCGGGTGGTGGGGTTTTGGGCAAATGTGCTCGTAGCTCGATGATTTATAGCGCTCCGCTGTAGTGCACCTGAAGATTTTATGTTGTTTGACATAACAGCTGTATTGGCTTCTTCAGTATTGCAGATGATCAGTGTTGAAGCCACTGAGCTTGACTTTGACCTAGTTTACTGTAGTGATGGGATAGTCCTGAATTTGACTTGTGTTTTCCAGAACCATGCAAATGAGTTCCATTTTTGCTGCCATCCGACAGAGAACTTCAAGTTGAGAGCTTGATATACTTAAAGGACTTTTAATATGTGTTTGGGTGTAACACAAAAACACAGAGATATTGACATTGGAATACTTAATTGTATTATTATTATCAACTGATTGTGGAATGTGATATGATTGGCCTGCCCCAAGGTTTTTCCTTCTTTTTTTCTAAACATTTGTTTGGTTCGACTGTGGAGTTTGCGTCGTAATATCCAATTGAGACTTCATGGAAGTAATCATCCATATGTGATTATATGAATATGTTAAATCTGGAAATGATACAGTCATCAGTTCTGAATGGCCGGGGATCTTCTCTGAGTACGAGGAAACATTGTGTGAGAGCTACAGCGCACAGCATTTGCTCATGTTGGAAGTTGTTGCTAACGTCCACACGAGGGCACTGTGGTGAAATGCACGGGTTCATTCAGCCACTCGGTTGGCGGGATTAACAGCGAGTTTATGAAAAAAAAAAACCAAGTCCAAGAATTTGTCATCGTTACCAGAGTGTGGCGCTGTCAGCTCGTGAAATTGACAACAAACTGAGGGAGGGCGACAAAGTCAGACAGCGGAAGAAGGATGCCTTGGACAGCAACTGCGATGTAATGAGCGACGGGTCTCTATGACATGAATTGGTATACGAGTCCTCAAGACACCTGAACATAATTTGAATTATGTGTCCTCGTACCCTCATTTGCATTAAGTGTTTGTTTGTCTTTGCACGCTAATTTCTGTTCTGAGTACCAGTTGTTAAATAAAGCACACAAAACACAGGTGGCATAATTTCAGGTGTTCGTGCAATAGTCCAGTTCAAAGGCCAAAGAATTTTTTAACCTATCTGTAGAGATGGAAACTGTAAGAAATGCAGGCGCATCGGCGGGGAAAAAAATAAGACAAACAGGATTTGAATCGGGATTAAGTGAGGGTTGTTTTCTGATCTAATTGGGAGGAATTTTGAGTTCTGAAATATCAACAGTGTGATTTCTGCACATTAAGAAAGTGCTTTGTTGAAACCAGCCTACAACAATATTGTGGGGCATCTTTTGCTGTTCGTCATATCAATTTGAACTGACCAGCCTGAAAGCAAAGAGCACACACCCCTGTTGACACAACGAAATGCAAACAACGAATGAGGAAAACAATACTACTAAAAAAAAAAAAGAAAATCCACGTCGCAAAAAGTTGTGTTTGTCCCCTACGCCCGAGCTGACCCCCCCTCGAGTTTTGCGCTCCGATCACGGTTGTTCAGGGTGACTGATGTCTCCGAGCATTGCGCGCTGTGGAGAGACGATCATTGAATCAAACGACACAATAATGGCGCCGCTGACAGGGAGCCTCACCCTCTCACGACCGGTCCCGGCCACCTGAGCTGCACCTGCGGGGCATCATCGTCCCTTGTACGTTTACTCACGCGACTGAGGCTCCAGACTCGCGAGAACGCGCCTCTCATGCACGCCCACGACCGACGGGGAGCGAGTGGTCGGATTTGTGCTGAGTGTACGGGAGAGCACTACGGGTCCGCGGGCTTAAATGAGAGCAGTTCACACGTTCGGACGACTAGCGCCCTCTCTTCAGTAACTTTGATGGGGACTTTGACATCGTGCAGGGAAAATGCCTGTGATGAAAGGATTATTAGCGCCGCAGAACACCTTTCTGGACACCATAGCCACACGGTTCGATGGCACTCGTAAGTTTACCCTTTTTAAAAATCAAACCTTCTACCCTGGTTCAGTGCTGTAAGTTGTTGTGTTAATGGTCTGTTTACATCATTCTCTCGCAACTTCAATGCTGAGAGCAGCAGATTGAAACTTGAGGTTTCTGCCTCCAAAGCACGGCAGCAGGCTTTATACCACAGCTTCATAGCTTCATTAAAAGTAAAACGCCCAAAAATGCACCGCTTTGTGTCCCCCGAAACTTCCTGTTACTGAAGCGACGATGTTGTTAAACTTGGGTGAGTAGATAGTATTGCGACTCACGACTCAGCACTGCTCCGGAGCAATTAGGGCTGCGAGAGGTTTCAGAACCATGGAGAGCGTATACCATCGTCTCGTCTGCTCAGGGCGGGCGTCCCGAACAACTTGGGGCACAAGTTCGGCATCCCATTTTGAGTGCGACACACTCAAATGGCCAGAAAATGTTTTTGTGCTAATCTCACCTGATTCTCATTGTGAAGCCTAAATAACGTCCGTGTGCTACTTTCCTGCCTTTATTATCCACGACTCCTGTGGGGAGCGCGATGTTCCCTCAGCCGCTCTCAGACCAGCAGTCGCATTTATCAAAATTAATTGGTCTTTCCCCGGGCACGGGTACACACAAACACACGCGCGCACGCAGGTGCGCACGCACACACTCTCTAAGCCACAAAGATGTTGCCTTGGTTTTAAGCTCATATATTTCTACATAATGATCTTCTGTTTTAGTCCCCCTCCTGTTGTTACAGCTGTTGACCAATTTTTCAGAATTTTTACTTTTAAAATCTAGTATAACCCACGGCCGAAGAGCTAGACTTCATAGCTCGATAACCCCTTTGGACACAAAGATGTTTTTGAATGGCTAGGGCAGCATTGTGTGCTTGTGCTCTTTGACAGATACAGGTATATGCAGAATATAGTAGATCAATTTGAACTACCATATGTGCCAAGAACGTTTTTGCCTTTTTTCCCTTCCTTTAATTAATGCCAATGCTATGTCTTGGAGATTGGTCAGGTTTTCTCAGAGCTTTGATATGTTTGTGTTAAACAAATCAATCGACAAGTGAAAAGGCACTAAAATCATAGCAGGATTGAAAACACAGCACAATTGAGAGTTTTTGGATGTGATGACGACTCAGACCTCCACGATTTTGTGGTGGACAAACATACTGTATAGTACTGCTGCCATGTCTGCTTGTGTTGCACCCATTATCTCACGTTTACAGCACATGTAAGTGATTTAATCAGTTCTTGCAACTGCAGCGCAAATTCAGGTCGTTGCAATTGATGATCTGCCGCACTCTGTGTCTGGTCCAGTCTGTTAACTGATTTAGGACACAGAGCAGAAGTGTACAAAGCATAAAAACATTCCAAACCAAAGTGCCAGCATTAGTATCTGCGGGTAAAGAACAAAATCAAAGAAATGAACTGTGGCCATGGTGCTGATGAAAAAATATCCAGAGGTGCACACAAATCAAGCCACCCCACACCCCTTGGTCGTCCCTTATTTCCAGAGGAGAATTGTTAAGGGTCTGTAAGTGGCCCAAGTGGTTTTCTGAATGAAACACTGTCCTTGGCATTTGACATAGAGGAAATTACATGATGAACTGCATGATGGGAGAGCCTGGAGGCAGCGAGACTTGACGCTACAAATGGGCAATTGTGGCCTGACCAAATAGGAGGGATATTGGGAAAGAGGCAGGATCTGTGGAGGAGTAGCCCCGTTTGACACCGGTAGAAGCTGTGGCAGTCAGTAGGGAAGGAAAGGTATCAGCCTTTCAGTCAGCGTGCAATCAGTGAAAGAAAACCACTGGTGATAGTTCCTTTATTTGATGCCCTCAACACTCAGGGAAATGTCATAGTGGCCTCATAATCAATGAACATTTGTCTGTTAAATAGATAGGAGGTACGTTAATTTCCAGTAATCAGGAATTATGTGGACACTGAGTTGTTCCTCAACCAGTTCTAAACACACACAACTGGGGATTTATTTAATGGAAATCACACGCTGTTAACACCGCAGTCTACAAATACATCTGGCTGATATGCATCCACTGGAAATCCATGGCAGCAAGGCCTAATGCAATTATATTTTACCCTTTTCCACCCTTCATCATACCATCCTGCCCCGGTGTGTTCTTACATGTGCTATGTGGAAGACCTGGACCAACAGACTCAAACACCTCGTATCATCTTTTTGAGTTCGCTATGTCCCTGTTTGCCTGTGTGGCGAATACAGTAAATGAACAGAATCTGGTGACAGAGTTGTTGCCTAGTGCCATGATGGATGAGAGAGCTGCGACACCTCCAATCGTCACCACTGCTGTACCTTGATGTCCAGGAGATTAGTCCACACTATGCTCCGTCGCTCGCTCATTAAAACTAACACCAACAAATCACTAGGCCTGTGGCAGACGGCAAAATGAACAAGAGGATCATTTATCATTTCCTTTGTGAAACCATGTTTCTTGAACCGCAGTACCACTGCAAAGGATTATCCACCAATTCTATAAGATTTAGGTGATTACAAACCCAAAAGGTCAAAGGGGACATTTTGTGTTTATTGCCTGCCGGTCAAATGCCTATACAACAAAAACGATTTTCAATTGATTTAAGATGAAGATATTCAAAAGAGAACCTGTTCTTTCTCTTTGTCATCTTTGTCTTCAAAGTCGTTACAATAGAACCAGTTGCTCTTTTTTTCTCCTCTGCCAACGGACCTAAAAACTGTTGATTGATTTGAAATCAAAGTATGTATGAGACAACCCTTCTCCTCTCCTTATCAAGAGAAAAGTAAAAGATACTACCTTGGGTTTGCGTTTGCACAATGATACAAAGTCGTCCTTCTGTGACCACGACTGGCAAATGCTTGATGTGTAGGTGGCATACTTAAGAAATCGTTTAACCTTAATTGTTATTGATCAATAACGGTCATGTCATTTTGAAGTTCCTCAATTACTGCAATTTGTACCTCAGCACCACCTCTGGAACTAACTTGCTGCCACTACACCATGTCATGCATGGGGAACATGAACGTGACATCGATCTTCAATGCTGTCAAATTAAATACGGGACTTACAGTATGTTGTACGACTAGTAGAGAGCAGAGTTTGTGTTTGTATAGACACGCATGCATGCTCGCTCAAATGAAACGTCCACATCATTCAAACAGCCATGTCCTTGTTCCCAGCACAAACCTGTGCCACCTCCACTGGGCAGGTAATTAGTGTCACAATCAGTAACACCAATACTTGGAATGGCTGTGTGCTGCGTGGATAGAAAGTGGTGAGGAGTGTGTGAGGGAGGAAGACAGAAGGGGAGCAACCCAGCAAAAAAAACAAAGTGTGTAAAAGAGACAGATGAGGCTGAGGGTAGGGAAAAAGTCTGAGCGGTGCTTCCAGCACTGAACTCGCCACCAGTGCGAGAGTGTGTGTGCGTGTCTGTGTGTGAGGGAGTGTTTGTGTGTCCCTTTGTGTTAGCTACTCCAAGTTGCGTTTGTCTTTGAACACTGGCTCCTAAAATTGCGGAGGAATCACCTTCTGATGAACTTTCTTCAAATGCAGCACATCTAATTAAGCTTTTAAAAAGTGTCAGTGGTGTGTTGAGTTGCACTTATTTCCTGCTACAGGATAACTGTTGAAAAACTCAAGCAGCCCACGGAAAGAGAACAGGTCAGCTGTAGATTCTGCTGTCTCAGGCCAGAGGAGCACATACCGTTACTTTCCCTGTAGGTCCATGATCCTGTGACCTGTAGGAAGACCTGGGGAGCTAATTAATATGAGGGACCACTGCCATCATGCTGACACACACCATTTGATGAGGGTCATTAAGGTTGACATAGCATGTAATAACCCCTGAAATAACTGACACAGCATCACATAGCAGATCAAAATCAGCAGCAGTGCTTTAATTTCCCTTAACAGATGTTTAGTAGACGGTGATCTGACTTTCCCATTATGCTGACTTGTGAACAGGCCTGTCTGACGCTGTCTGCCCCAGAGTGATGGCGAAAAAAGTAATGAGTTCTGTTATGAGACTGTGAGGGAGTAATCAATCATCATTGACTGTAGTGCTGCAGGGGGCGTAGGGGGGCTCTCACTTCCTGGCTTCTTCTTGGCATTTCTACACCAGTTTTCTCTAAAGCCTGCTCTCCAGCACGACTGGGTAGAAAAAAATAAGCAAGTGGGATTTTAGCGTTGTACTGAGTCTCGGTGCGCAAGGGAGAGGCAATCGCTGCACTTGCACAATAAAAAGCAACTCACTTGAGAAGTGTACAATGCTACATTCTCTATGTTGGGGATGTAGGACAGAAGCAAAAGGATAATGGCCAAATCTGCCCAATTCTTTCATTGTGATTTTGTATTTTGTGTATGTAGAAACTCTCTTTATTTTTTCCTCTCCTTCTTTCTCTATTTGAAATATTTACACCGGAATGCAGGCACCTAAGTTTCGTTACACAATTCAGTTGCTGTAATGACAATAAATTATTCCTGATTCCTGATTCCTAAAAGATCCTCAAGGTTCATTCCTGGGGCTTCCCTGTAAAACACTGTATATAATTGGCTGTGTTGAAGCAGGATTATGCATGTAATATGAAAAGTCTCTTTTAAGGGTTAAAGGGGTAAAACTGTGGCTTTTTGAGTGCAGATGTGCTTTGAGAAACACATTTTGATTAGCACAAATTAGATTCTCACGACGTGTCTGTCAGCAGCTTTTGTGTCCATGAAGCCAGGGGCATCATCTAAGAGTTTAGAATTGAAATGAAAATTTAAAATGAGTGGCACCTCAGCTGGGTCTGTGGGCTTTAACTAGTGAGCAAGAAACTTAAAGGGAACATCGCCAGAATCATCTGTCCATAAGTAGAGGGTGCCCCCGCTCCGGGGTCAACGGGCATGATTATTCACGTGCATGTCGTCAAACTACTGCTTGAGCTCACCCCTGTTACCATGAACGTTCTGCCTTGTTAAACTGCCCAATTAGTGAGATTCCTCAACTAATCATTATCACTAATAGAATGTCCACAGCGAATCGCTGACGGATCTGGCTGACCGCTCATATTTTAGACTCAATTAATTCGTTTGGAGAGAGATTAGTAGAGAGAGTGGTTAGGAGATAGATGACGTTGGGTGAGAGAGATGTTGACACACAGTGGAGGAGGACAGGGTCGGAGGGAATTGAACCTGCCACGTGCAGCAATGTAATTAACAGTGTGATGTCTCTGACAGTGAAAGCCTGAGGATTACAGGGCCACAACGGTGATTAAGATCGTAGATGTATCCAATGATTTGCTTTATTTTAGTATAATGGGTGCGAGGACTCACAATGTCCTATTAATTTGCGTGTGTGATGCTGGATACGAAAGTCCGCTGGAGGCTCTATTCCAGGGTGTGTATGACACACAGTGTGTATGACACACACTCATAATCCGCAGTGTAGAATATGACATCATAAGTCAATTCTGAACAAAACGGTGGCGATCTTACCTTGGTTGTCCTGTTGTGATGGAAATGGTAACTATGAGTACTTTGGCGTGATTTTTTTTCCTAGACAGACACGGCATTTTCCTCTCTCTGCTTCGTCTCCATCAGCTTCAAATTCCACTCCTGGGGCCTCATTTATCAACCGTTCAGCCGTGTGTAAACTTACACACACTTCTGACCATGCGTACGCACAGCATCCCCCTTGATCTCGGTGTACAGGTACGCTAACCTGAAAAACAATGGCACGTACACACAAAGCATTGTTATTGACTTAGACTCAGACTTGATCTGACCTGATTTACTTCGTAAGTGAAAACATGGGAACTGCTATAGATCGTTATGTGTAGAATTTATGCATTGGATTTCATTTTCTGCGCCCAATCACTTTGGTATGCACGGCGCTAGTAGGAGCAGCGCGCGAAAGAGTGAAGTTTAGAGGGAACATTGACCATGGCCTGTCATGCTGTTTTGGAGAATCCGGAGAACATCGCATTTTCAAAGAGCGTGTAGATGATTAGCGAGAGCACAGAGTGGCTTCTCACCAGGCTGGTGACTCACTCAGGTTGATGTGCATAGGCCCCGTCCTTCCTGCTGCTGGTCTCGCTATGAATTTTCGACTTTGTCTCACTTGTCTCCACCCTACTCTTGCCTTTCACTTTCTCTCCTGCCTCTCCATCTATCTTTTGCCCCTCCACCCTCCCCCGCTCCCCTTTGCGGTGGCTCCATGTCATTTTCTTACTCTCACCCTCTGTGCCTTGCTTCTCGGTGCTTGCTCACCCATCACTTGGATTGTTGCGGTTCCTTAAATAGCTGTGGGGCTGCTCCGGGTGGTTGCACTGGGCTGCCGATCGAGCTACAGTACATATGGAGCGGTGCTATGTTTGCAGCTGTGTGTCCCTGAATCTGGGACGAAGAGGTGGAGTGGAGAATCTACCTGATGGTGCAGTTTGCACTGTGAAAGATTTCCCACTCACCCACCTACTTACTGTAGCGTACACTTGCTCAGGGAGTGGATCTTGGTGAAAAACTTGGGAAAGAATGCATATAATTGTCATTGGGCAAGAAATCCAGTTTTTTACTCTGACTGGGTGAAATTAAGATTCTCAACCCCAAGATGAATGTGACACGCATCTCCATTACAGGGTTATTCTTGTACTGACCGCACTTTGTGCATTGGCATATTTGCGTGTATTCATCCAATTTATGCAGTCTGACAAAAATGGAGGATTAATAAGGCGTTTTTCCTCTGTTCATCATTTGGTTTGTTCTTTGTCTCGTCCATTTGTGTGTCTGTCCATTCCCCCTTATTTTTTTCGTTTTCATTCATCAATTCATCCATTTCCTGTCTTTCTTTCTTTCTTTCTTTCTTTCTTTCTTTCTTTCTTTCTTTCTTTCTTTCTTTCTTTCTTTCTATCTTTCACCAGTCCACTCTCTGTCTTTGGTGATACCTTCGTTCATGTAACCTGCTTAAAAAGCTCCTTGCTGTTGTCACTGAGTTAATGTTATTATTTTCATTCTTTTTTAATGAAAAATAACTTTTGGAGTTTTGTTGCTTCACCTTGGTTCACCTTGGTGGCTAAGTTACTTTTCACTTTGTGCTTTTTGCTGTACTAGGTGCTTCACTCAATTTCCTTTTGCTGTCCTTGGTGCTTTGTTTAGAAAATGTTGTACCAGTTGAAAAGTAGTTTTACACCAATATCCTCCTTATTCACCTCTGATCAAACCTGAATGAGCAGACAGAAAACTTTCAGACCCACAAATTGGTCAAGTCAGTTCTCCAACATATTCCTGTCATCTCCTTGCTCTACTTTTTTGGACTCCAGGGAATTCCTGATTGGATGTGGATTAAGAAATAAAGACACTTTTTTCTGCCATCTCACATTCTGAGGGTGGAATAGCAGTCGAAAGTTTCAATTATTTACTGACCAACACAGCTTTACACATTGTTCTCTTGGTAACAATTACTGTAAAACAGATTTTGATTACAAGTGATGTTCCAGTGAACGTCTAGCTCCTCACCTGTCAGTAGCTCTTCAGTTTCTATCTCTTTCTACCTGCCCCAATTTCTTTCATTTCTTGCTCCTTCCTCCCCTCCCTCTTCCACTCCCCACACTTTCCCTGTGGGGTTTCTCCAGCAGCTGTCATGCAGCACAGCAAGCCATTGGGGGGAACAGTGGGGAAAGATGATCTATGGGCTTCCATGTCGGAACAATTAGTCAAAAGGAATTCTAAAGGGGAAAACATTTCGGAAAAAGATGTGAAGGAGAAAAAAGGAACAGGGGATGTGGAGAAAATGAATCAGACACAGACATGTAAGACAGGAGAGGAGGAGAGATGGTGAAACTGTAAAGAGCAATTTTATTGTTTCCATCAAGCGGAGGTCGGAGGTGCAAAGAAGGGATGGAGGCAAAAGAGGGATGAATGAGGGATGGAGATGAAAGAGAGCCAAGAGTGAGGAGAATAAATACAGTGGAGAAAGAGGGAGAAGCATGTGGTACTCCAAGGGTAAAGAGGAGATGAGGAGTAATTAGGCTGAGGAGACCAAATCGAGAGCGGGGAATACACGAAACAGCTGGGAGGGGCCAGTGGAGGGAGTATGGTGAAGGTCAGAGGAGATGGAGGAGGAACAGAGAGAGAGGAGGGAGAGGAGGGATGGAGCAAATGATCGAGACTTAAAGAAAGATGAGAAAAGAAGGGAGAGGGTGGAGATAAAGGTGACAAGACAGAGGCACACAGGGCCACGCAAGATGCAGGGGAAACAGGATAGCACGAAGGATGAGGTGGAGGAGAGAGGTGGGAGGAGGAGCTATGGGCTGGATGTAAAGAAAAGAAGGAAAATTATTAATTTTTCTCACCATGACAATCATCAGCACCTCTACATCCCAGCTGCCATTAACACAGTGTAGGCAATTGAATATAGGCTAATAATCCAGGCTCTGTTATCAGCATTCACACACACACACGCACACACGCACGCACGCACACACGCATGCACGCACGCACACTCACATGTACACAAAGCTGCAATGTATAGGTAACCTGGATCATCACACCATCACCAACCACACACTCGCATAGACTATATAATATCATATATCCAGGTATTATATGTAATATGTTTTACTATGTTTTGTCTCTAAAGATGATTTTGTCCTCATTATTATGTCTCTACATTTAATTGTCGATTGTCAGTCAGAGTGCATGAATGTGATGTATCTAATCTTGTGAATGCTGCACACACCATGCGTAATTGGCTTGGTCACAATTGTGACGGAAATGACACCGTTTAACGTCAACGCCACAACCAATCTAAACTGTCGACCCGTTGCCTTGTTGTTTGGTTGTGTTGCAGGGGAACTGTTTGTGTTTGAATAACGTTGTCTGACAGCTGCGTTAGCTTTTCTGCAGGTGAAACGGTGTGCGTGTGTGGATGCGTTTGTATGTGTATGTGCGTATGCAGGTGTGTGGGCCTCTTTTGTTGCAATTTTCGCGGGAGTTTGTAACAATTAAAGTGGACACATTCGGTTTCCCGCAGCCAAAGCAGCATCCACGCCAGCAGACCCTTGGAGAGCGGTAATTAAGAATTGCACTAACTACAGGAGCGTGTGTCAAGCAGGGAGTAAAGCACCATTACCGCTTTACCTGACGCTCTGCCGAACAGCCTCTTACCCGAATATTATGGTATTTTTCTGTCGCCATTACAGCAACTGTGCGTGCTTGTGTGTGTGTGTTCTTTTGCGCCGCTGCCTTGGGGCTCCTGGAAACCCTGCAATCTGGTCGGCCCCTCTCTGCTGGTGCACAGCGTAAAGGGACCTCACAGTCTGACAGCCAGTGCCAGTGCGGGGACCTGCACCGACCATCTGTCTGAGGCCTCAGCACTTGGGTTCAACAGCTGACCTGTATTTCTTTATATTATGTTTGTTTGGTTCTGTTTTGTAACTGGGTATTGCTCAAAGTTTGATGACTACTTGGAGGGTGTGGAGTGCAACACAGAAGCAACAGGACATGATACTCACCCTGATTAAACTCTCAACCAAGTAATCTCAGTGTCCTCTCATATTCTGTCTCGCTCCTTTGAACGCGCTCATACGTTTGTGACACAGATCTCAGCGCAGAGCGTCTTGCAAGCACAGCTAAGCAATTGCCAGGCAGTAAATGGGATTATGAGAGGTACATGTTCGCTTGAGGGACACGTACACGCTCTTGGTTCTGAGCTGTTGTACCCCTGGCTCCCTCTGACAAATCCCGACACACAACATAAAACAATTAAACAGCAATGTGAGGGGAAATAGGGATTATCCAGGCAGAAAATTGATTTGTGTAATGAAATGTAATTGAAACAAGTCATTTATGGAATGACTTGAGCAATAGAAAAAAACATTTGTGGCCCATGCATGTGTGTGTGTGTGTGTGTGTGTGTGTGTGTGTGTGTACAAACAAAGATGGGGTACTGTGTGTGTCTGTGTGTCTGTGTGTCTGTGTGTCTGTGTGTATGTGTGTGTTTGTTAATGTCAGTTGATTTGGTTGCAGTTGGTCATTAGTCTAACACTTTTTAGATTATGCTTTTAGGTGATTGTGTTGCATTTAGCAGTAACTATTCCAGCAAAGTAAATGTTTCACATTTATTTACAGTTCATCAACTGTTGATAGAAGTGATACAGAACTGTATATACAGGAAGAGAGAAAAATATCTTCATGCATGTAGGTGGAGCAGGTTTGCCAGTTTATCAAATTACAAGACGCATACACAAACACAAATGCAAATATTGACCCAACAAAGGGGAAGAATCGTCCTATCTCCACCATGCAAGCTGTTGTACACGCAAAGAAGATTTTTATGGACGTGAATATATGGGTAAGGTGGCAACAGCTAGTCCACTTTTGCCACAGAGCATTGATGAGAGATGAGGATATAATGAGTATATTATAGAATATAATGGGGTGCTCACTATTTAAGAACACCCCATTTTTCCAGTTTATTACTGAAATTCAAACAGTTCAAGTACAACTAACAGCTTGAAATCGTACAAAAGGTAGGAAATTAACTGCAAGTGTGTTCAGCTGTTAAATCTGCCAAAGGTGGCTATTTTGATGAGTCAAGGTTTCAAATGTATTTTGTTTTCTAAATTGATTCCATTTTCCATTGATAAATTGATTTTTTTTATTTTTAATTGTTTATTTGTTCTATGCTTCATTTCAGAGTACACTGAGACATTAAACTGCATCATTTTCAATAAAATTCTGGAGAAGTCTGGGATGTTCCAAAACCTTTCACCGGTAGTGTAAATTCTTTGTCATCTGTATTGTACCTGACTTGTTGAAACAAACACACACACACACACACACACACACACACACACACACACACACACAGTTTGGTGATCTCCTGCAGGTCCAGGTACCCCTGTCCCATATCAAAGCATCATCACTGACGCGTACGAAACAATCAATGACTATTTATAGGCCAAATATTACATATATATTAGATATGACATAAAAAAGAAATGATAAAGGAATCCACATGCATTTTCATTATTATTATTGTTATTATCATTATTGCTGTTGTTGTTTTTGTTGTTGTAAAGCTGTTAAACACTTAAAAATACCGGATCGGGTGAGTAGCAGAACAGGAGAGGAGGGAAAATAAGGGCAGATTCACTCAACCAAATGAATCAAGATATCTTCACATATCAGGAAACAACATTACGGCTGGTGGTCTGGTCAGCTCAGGTCACAGCTTCATCTGTGCTCAGCTGCAGCGCATCCATCCGTCTCTGTCTTACAGTCTCTGTCTAGCTCTTTCTCTGTCTTAAAAGTCAGATTGTAACCACAGTGGTAATTAATCACTATGAAGACTGCAAAGTTGTCAAGCTTGATGGTAGGTACCGATACAAATTACTGAAGCCACCCGTGATTGAGTGTTGTAGAGGTTGCTTGTGGTATGTTTGGTTTGAGTGAATGTTTAGGTGTGTAATTTATCTGATTTTGGTGCAATTATGTCACTGTAATGTGTAAAATAAACGTATTTTCAACAGCCATCCATCATAAAGCCAGATTGGAAGCCTTTTGCTGTATTTTCATGGTCCGCTCTTTACACCATACTTCTCTGCCCTCTTTCTTCTAGACAGCAACTTCATCCTGGCCAACGCGCAGGTTTCAAAGGGCTTCCCCATCGTCTACTGCTCCGACGGCTTTTGCGAGCTCACAGGGTTCTCCAGGGCAGAGGTCATGCAGAAAAGCTGTGCCTGTAAATTTCTGTATGGACCTGAAACCAGTGAGACCATCATCCTCAGTATTGATGAAGCCCTGGAGGAGCGCAAGGAATTTAAGGACGAGATCATGTTCTACAAAAAGACAGGTGAGCTTTGCGAGAGCCTGAAGAATTGATAATAAGATGAGGAAAAAGTGTACAGAGGCCATTACTTTGCTAACAGGCGAACAGGGATGGAGTGGGGCAGCGGAGGAAGGGATTAAAGACAGGGAAGATAGAACGAAGGGATGGGGTGTATAAATTTCTCTCAGGTCACTTACCATTAAAAGGTGATTAAACAAAGCCATCAATTAGAAATGGAGCCCACTTATGCAACAGTCAGGCAGATTAAACTTTCATAGCTGTCAGCTCAGTGACTCATTAACCCTGTCAGCTTCCATTAGACACACACACAAACACACACACATACTGTACACACACACACACATCCACAGATGACCAATCAATAATGCTGTGATGGACACGATCATCTGTTATGATCTACCATACGGTCCCTGTATGAATGTCTACACACTTATGAGTATGATATATCCGGAGATGAATAAAATTTGTTGTATACAATATAGTGTAATAAAATGCAGGTATGTTGTAATTGTCAAAATTGAAGTGTGGATATCTGCCTCCCTTACTTTTTTGCATGGTTTTTAATGCAAAATCAATAAAAGACCACCTCTGGCACTGTGCTCTTGGACTGTTGTGTAGTATAAAAAAAACAGACAATGGACGATTCTTCACACTGCGATGTGCAACAGAAGTGAGAGGCCAGCGAGAAGTGGAGATAGAAAGGAAGAAGGATTGTGGGACAGGGAAAATCTGTTAAGTCTGTTGTCTGTTAGTTCACACCTGTTAGTTAAGATTTATGTGACTGAGGCCTGTCTAACGTGCACGCTGGAAGATTTGGAGGAGATATGTCTGACTTGTATCAGTGACATCATCAGTCTTAATTTGGTGCAATGTCCTACACATGCACACATGCTGAAACAGCTCCAGGTGAAAACAGACTGTGGCGAAACTAGCTGTGCCTGGAATGAGGTGACGCACTGTTTTGCTGCATATTTTCCTCACACTGGCTGGATTATAATGCAAATTTGGTGAGTGTTTCAAACTATGAGGGCACTTCAATAGGCCGTCCCACTGCGGTCATACAGGGAGACAGGTGACATCTGAAAAGTGGGACAGAGAGACAGAATCAGCCAATGCTAGTGACGTTCAGCTTAGTGTGACTTGCAAAAGCGATGCAGACACAGTTTGGCTGGTACCTTCCCATCAGAGAAAACACCTGTCCGTGCCATTCATCATTCCCCCTCGCTCTCTTTCTCTTTTGTCCTCTATCACATTCTCTTACCTCCCACCTTTGTCAGTCCCTGCTGCATGTTTTGTCCCCCTCTTCCTCTGACTATTTTCAGATATATCCGTGTGGGTCAGTTTGTCTCCTCGGTGCCGTGTTTGCATCAACCCGTCCCTGTGCCTTTGTGTGTTGTGCCTCCTTCCCCACCAAGTCTCTGTTCGTCACAGCAGAATCCCAAAAATTAACATCGCTGATTGGCTCGCTTCATCCCCCCCTGTCTGCCCGAGAAAACACAGACACAAAGCTGTGTGCTCACAATCAGCAGCTAATGCTCTCTAATGTAACGTTAGAAAGTGCTATCTCGTTTCACTTTCATACACACCCGGGCAAACACACACACACACAAACACACACACACACACACACACACACACACACACACACACACACGCATGCACTGATTGAATCAGTGAAGGAGTATCTAGCAGGTCGGAGTGATGAAAGGGAACTCCATAGGAATTCCCTTTTCCACACATGGCATAGAAGGAAATGAACGAATGTGGAAGAATTAGATACATAAAAAAAGCATCAAATTAAACCTCTGTCCTCTGTTCACATGGAAGGGTGATGAATACACCTAAGATGTGTGTGGAAAAATTTCTGCATTTAAGTAGCTTATATAGAGTATATCGAATAGGACAAAAGAACAATGCTGTTACCTCTGGTGTGATCAAAACAAGGTGTTGATGTATCATTGCACTGCTAGTAGAGGGAGAACAGGAGTCGGGCTCATGTGATCTGCATTTAATGCAGTGATGTTTGCGTTTGAATAATTCAAACTTTTGCGTTTCTCAAGGCTTTTGTTGAACGATGCCTTAAACGACGTGATGAGGCGAGGATATCGAGCCTCGAGGCAAAGCTGTCAAGGTCGAGCTCCCACTTAGGTGTTACCCACGGTCAGCAGCTGAAAGTGGGGATCAAAACAAGGAGACCACTCGCATACAGATCACATATGAGCCACCAAAACAGGTGTTGTTGGCTGACTCGTCCTCAGAAACTAAGTCTACAGACCGGACCTAGCAGGGATCCGTTTCGGCTGACTCTGTCCTGCATGCCTGTCTCCTCTGTAGAGGGGATTCCAGGCTCAGCTAACTGGGGCAGGCCCTGAATAGAGATCAGGTGCAGTGGAAGAGCTGGCCATCCCATTTGGTATTGGAGAGTTCCGAGTACTTTGTGAGGAACATTGTCAGAAAGGAGGAGATCCCTTGGTGATTTATTGTGCTAAGCCTGGACTGATGAGAGACCTGTACCCCACAGAGTTTGTGCGCGCCATTCACTGTTTAGATACTGACAAATATGAATCAAAGGACAATAAGAGAAGACCAAATACTGATGTCTTGCCAACTTAATGGTGATTTAGTCAAGTACCAGGTGATGATATGGTGCTAACTGGTGCAAGCACACACACCAGCTTCTGTTGCGTTCCCACAAAATGCAGTCTGCAATAGCAAGAGATGGAATTTCGGATAAGGCTTCATATTTGCCTGTGCCTGGAGGGCGCCGACTGGGTCTATTTGGAAGCTGCCTCTCCCCGGGGAGATCCAAGGCAGGTAGGCTTATTAATACATCTGGGTTACTGCAAAGCTATGGCACCATGGACGCACACAAGTGCTGTGTGTGCGGGCACACATACAGTACGTGTGACAAAACACTGTGGCACAAGGATGTTGGAAATACAGACTAAAACCATTAAGGGCATAAACATGGTAAATGTTTTGTTTTTCAGCTGTGCTTTTCTGGTGTCTGCTGGACATTGTGCCGATAAAAAACGAGAAAGGTGACGTGGTGCTTTTTCTGGCCTCGTTCAAGGATATCACCGACACGAAAGCCAAAGCCATTCAAGAAGACAAGAAGGAAGGTCAGTGTGTCTGGCGTGGTGGTGTGTGTTTTTACACCGGTGTCCAGTGTAAGCAAATTTGTACACAAACGAGCACTATGGTCAGTGTGTGAATGTGTCCGTGTGTGCATCTGTGTGAAGTCGATGAAGTCACTTCTCGTCTCTTGCCTGTTACGCTTTCGGGTTTGTCTAATTACATTCATTACTGTAAATAAGACAGAATGGGAATTAGGGAGCAGATATTTTGGGGAAAGCCTCTCACACAGAGGGAAGGCCTGAGACAGAGGAGCATCGCTGTAAGAATCCACAATTTGAAAGATCTTAAAATAGACACACATGCACACTCACACGCACGCATGCATGCTTGCACGCACGCACGCACCACGCACCAAGCATTGCAATCTTGATTCTGATTCGTTGGCACACAATATACAAAATATTGGAAAACCTGGGGAAACCACAGAAATCATCGAGATTTCTAGGCACAGAGCAACACAAGTATTCCCACACATAGACACCTGCACACTTACATACAGCACACACACTCATGATACAAATCAGTGGGTAATTAATTAAAGTTTTAGTGTTCTCACGGATTTAACACAAACAGCTGCTTCTGCTGCAAGACACACCGAAGTGTGCGGAAAATCGCTCAGATAAACAAAACAACGAGTTGAAACAGACCACAAGCTGATCGATGAAGCCCATTAAGACTGGGAATCCGTAGCACAATTGTAGTCACACAACCCCCATGCGACCTGGCAGTCACCTTACATCAGATGTGACCAACACTATGAGCATCAGCAATTCGCAAAACATCTCCACGATGGCAAAAAGCTGAAGAGATGAAAAAACAGGGAATAAACTAATTTTTCCTGACGGTGTTGAGTTACCACCCATCAGAAAACTGCCGCTCAGTCGAGTCACCAAAGTTAATTAGAGAAACGCACAACCCAACACATCGAAGGTGGCATGTTGGTAGGTAGGTAGGCAGATACAGTACTTCATTGATCCATTGATTTATAAGTCCAGGAAATTCAAAACCTCAGCAGCTTGAAGAACAGACCAGAAACAAAGTCAGGACAGTACTAAACTAGAAATACAGAACATTAGATATATTCTAAATAACTCTATTTGATAGCGTGGTAAGACAGATGATATATCCAGAGATGAAATCCCCCCTACGATACAATCACTACCAAACAGCATTTGTATATAGAACATGCGGCAGTATATAGCATAGCAATGATAGTTTAGCAGATAGACAGGATATGATGCATAGCATAAGGCATTGGCAGCATGATGTGTTGTGTACTTGAAGAAAGATTTGTGATGTGTTGTTTCATTCTTGGTTTAGCAAAATGGTGAAATACTTGATCTTGCACAAGTCAAATGAGTTAAAACGACTTAAGTTTACAATCATCATTATTGGGGCTGTGAATACCAATGTACGAGTACAAAGATGCAGATATAATCCAGTAAATTCTGCTCACTGATTGGACAGATGGGGGAAACCTGGCCACACATCAACAACCTCTTATCAACAACCCCCCTTTCACTTCTTA
>OMPJ01034392.1:12446-22812 GCA_900312935.1 Carapus acus | reverse complement strand
CACACACACACTCTCTCTCACACACACACACACACACACACTTGTCACTGATAACGCGGGTCACGCTTAAGAACACTGCCGGCCCATGAAATGATGTCATTAATCTGTGTTTTGCGTGACGAGCTTCAGAGCATGAAATCTGCTTTTGGGCCACTTTAAAGTGCCTTTGTCCACACAGATAGCACACACACACACACACACACACACACACACACACACACACACACACACACACACAGAGCCCAGGTCACCCTCTTCCCGTGAGCCTTTCAGAGCTGCACAGTGAAGTCTCAGAGCACACAAACGCAACAACAACAACAACAACAACCTTGTCTTTTGCTCCCCTGTTGTGTCTCAGAGTGAAATCCTTGTTAATACCTTCTAATGTAGTGATAAAGTTATCCAGACAGGTTTCTGTCTCAAACACACACACACACACACACATACACACACACACACACTTTCGCACATACACATACACACACACACACACAGGCCGGGCTCGGCGGTGAGATTGCTTTGGAGACTTATACGTCTCCGTTTGACCCGCGTGTCGGCGCTCGCTCTGTAAATCGGTCACAGCGCCGACCTCTGACCTCCACAGTTAGATTTGTCTGTGTCTAATGTTGACCCGTGGCCCTCTATTTCTCTCTCTCTCTCTCTCTCTCTCTCTCTCTGTCTTCCTCTCCCTCTTTTCTCTCCTCTTCCTCTCGCACTGGCGTCGCTGTAAATAACCGAGGCGGCCTCTTATTTCTCTCCTTAGTGAGCGTTGCAGAGGATTTATGAAGCTGTGGAAACTCTCTCTGTGCCTCCTTTCTCTCTCTCTCCCTCTCCCTCTCTCTCTCTCCCTCTCCCCTTCTCTCTCTCTCCGTCTCTCTCCCCCCCCAGCCCCAGATGCGGCGTGCAGCAACAAACTAATTTATTACCGAGACGGCGATAACCTTTCCCCGGCTTCCTCCCTCGCCATCTATAATGTCTGCGGACGGGTCAACACCTTTCCCTCTCCCTCTGTCGCCCTCAATCTTCCTCCCTCGCTCTGCCTGTCTCCATCTTTCTGACTTGTTTCCTCCTCACCTGTCACCGCCTGACACCTGTTTCCTCTTCCCGCTGACAAGATCTGGATTAAAACCGGAGGCGGCGTGCCGCGAGCTGGTTTACCTGCTGCTCGGGGAGACAAAAGCGCTTAAGCAGCACAAACAGAGATGTGTTTGTGCGTGTGTGTGTGTGTGTGTGTGTGTGTGTGTGAGGGAGGGGGGCCTCCGAGGCAGGACGGTTTGTATGATTTTTCACCGCCGGAGGGAAATTCCTCAGCCGTGGTGTTTTTTTTCTGTAGATTCCTCCATAATGAGGTTAAACTCGCCCCGTAATTGTGCATCGCCGTCTGTCAGCGTGTGCGTAGACGCCGACGTTGCTGTAATTATTCAAATCGATTGAAAAACGCGCGGCGCCATCTAATTGCTTCCTCCTCTTTTTATTCCCTCATGAAAATCAACCCCTTTCTTCATCGGCACTTTCAAAGATGAACATTTAATTTGTTCCAGGCGGTGCAAAAAAAAAAGAAAAGAAGAGAAAAGACAGAGGAAATTCACATAAATCACGGAAAACAAAATGTACTGCGGGGAAAATTAACGAAATGTGGAATTCATGAATAAAACATGGAGCGGAATCGGAGCGGCAACGCTTTCCCGCGTCACTCCCTTGTTCGGAGTATTCTTGGGCTTCATCTGCCCATCACGGCGGCAGCGGTGGCGGCGGCTGAGGCATGTCTGCTCAGTAAGTGGCGCGATTATTACACACGTTGAGCACAGGCGCCGGTGTGTAGCGCCGAGTACAAAGAGTCCTCGTCGAAAAAATTCACTCTTCATTAAACGACAAATGAAGAATTAACGGCTCTGATCTGTGAGAAGCTTGCCAGCGAGAAAAAAAAACAGGCAGAAGAGGCAGTGATTGCACAAGTGATTTCATCTGCGAATATTCCTGAGCGTCACAATGTCCGTGACTAAATAGTTGATGCGTTGTGGTGCGATTGGGGTTAGGGTTAGGGTTAGGGTTAGCGTCAATTGTTGTGTTGTTGATATTTATATGATTTTGTGTGTTTTTAGATTTTTATTATCATCATTTTATTATATTTTATTATTATTATTATTAGGGTTAGGGTTAGGGTTGGGGTTAGCGTCAATTGTTGTGTTGTTAATATTTATATGATTTTGTCTGTTTTTAGATTTTTATCATCATCATTTTATTATATTTTATTACATTTCATTATTATTAGGGTTAGGGTTAGGGTTGGGGTTAGCGTCAATTGTTGTGTTGTTTATATTTATATGATTTTGTCTGTTTTTGGATTTTTATTATTATATATTTTTTATATTATATTTTATTATATATTATATATTGTTATTATTATTATTATTATTATTATTGTTGTTGTTGTTGTTGTTGTTGTTATGATTATTTATTTTCATCTTGTTTAAATTTTTTTTTTAATCTATTCATTTTGATTTCCAAGTGTGGCTATGTGAGTCTTAGAGCGTCGGGTTATATCTGTCTTTTGCGTCCCCAGAGTCGCAGACGACTGTCCCGGCCCCCGCCGTGACCCCGAGGGAGGGAGTGAGAGTAAAAGGATGAGGAAAAAGGGGTCGAACCCCCTGGGGAGACGGAACCCGACCAGAGAGTCGCTCTTCACGCACAGCTGGGCGCGGAAAGGCAGCACAGGGTTGAGTGAGGATATTGCCACAACAATGTTGAGGTGAGGAGGGAAGCCAACAAATGTCACAGGGCGGAGAAAGGGAGAGAGAGAGGGTATACACCAACGGTGGGCAAACTACGTCCCATGGGCCACATCAGGCCCAATAGTCATGATAATTCGGCCCACCAGAGATTGGTATAGAATTACCAATTACGACTAAACAGCAAAAACGACAACAACAAAATAACAGCAGACTTGGATGCACTGACAAACACGGGTTAACAACAAAACTGTTCCCATTAAAAGGTGAATTATTGAACACCGTAATGCTTTTTTCTTTCTTTCTGTTTGATGTGTTAGCACCTTGTGCTGACGCGGCCCGTCTGACGAAATTTAAAAGTCAATGTGGCCCCTGAGCCCAGATGTTCACCCACCCCTGGTATAGACGAAGGGAAACATCTCAGAGGTGCACCACACACACACACACACGCACACATACACACACACACACACACACACCAAGGATGGACCTCAGCCCACGTCTGGCCGAGCAGACCGCAGATGCTCCCCCCTGCTAGCTTTGCACTGTCTCTGAAAACCTTCTCTCTCCGTGTTGAAGGCCCCCGGAGCGGAGGATGAAAGCGGCAGGCGGGCGGAGGGGGGTTTGGGTGGGGGTGGTTCTCATCAGCGTTTGAAAAGCTCAGCGCCGACGTCTGGCTGGACGAGGCACGGGGAGGACAGAGGTGGCTAATTAAGTGCGAGCCTAACGAGTGTGCGGGCTGGTAATGGAGCTCTCCAGGTTGGCGGGGTTAATGGGCTGTCGCTCGCTCGGCAACGGAACCGGCAAGTAATCTCCCGCGACGGCTGAGGAGGCCGCGCCAGGATAAGAGGAAGAAGAAGAGGTGGCGGCGGTGGTGTGCGTGTGTGTGTTGTGGGGACGCGGGGGGAGGGCAGGACGGCATCCAAGCTGAGACATGCATGAAGGTGTGTCGCACAGAGAGAGAGAGAGAGGGAGGGAGAGAGAGAGAAGGCGAGAGAAGGTGGGAGAACATTTGTCTTCATCACCCCCTCCGCCCTGAGTGTTGACGTGTGTGCGTCTCTCGTGCTTTGTGTGCTTTTTGTGTCCGTGTGTGTGTCCGTCTTTCACCTGCAATTCTCCAACCACTGAGCTAGACAGAGAGATTGTATTTTGTAGCATGCATGTGTGTGTGTATGCACAATATATGTGTGTGTGTGTGTGTGTTTGTGTGTGTGTGTGTGTGTTGGGGCATGGGCAATGGGTGGTGGTGGGGTAATTCTCCCCATGTCTCACAAGGTGGTGATTCGCTAGCTACTCGTGTGTGTGTGTGTGTGTGTGTGTGTGTGTGTGTGTGTGTGTGTGTGTGTGTGTGTGTGTGTGTGTGTGTGTGTGTGTGTGTGTTGGGGCATGGGCAATGGGTGGTGGGGGGATCATTCTCACCATGTCTCGCAAGGTGGTGATTCACTAGCTACTCGTGTGTGTGAGTGTGTGTGTGTAGCTTAGGATGTGTGTATTAGTGCATGTGTTTATGTACCATGATGTGTGTGCATTGGTGTGTGTGTGTGTATCAGGGTGTGTGTAAATTGGTGTGTGTGTATCAGAATGTGTATCTGTGTGTGGGTGTGTGGGTGTGTGTGTGTGGCTTAGGATGTGTGTCTTGGCGTGTGTGTTTATGTTTCAAGATGTGTGTGCATTTCTGTGTGTGTATGTATTAGAATGGGTGTGAATTGGTGTGTGTGTGTATCAGAATGGTTATCTCTGTGTGTGTGTGCGTGCGTGTGTGTGTGTGTGTGTGTGTGTGTGTGTGTGTGTGTGTGTGAGCTGTGGGTTTATTCAAGGTAACACTTTGCTTTGTCATTTCCAAACATAAAAATTGTGGTTTTGTACACAGGGACACTGTGTGTGTAATGCAATAAACGCACTGATTGGGGCATTTCCGTGTGTAAATATATATTTGTCGCAGCGTGAGGAAGCAAAGGACAATACACTGCAGCAAAGCCCAATTAGGATATTTGCACTGGAGTGAGAAATAAAGAATCAACCTGAGAGAAACTTGAAAATTCAAGACTTCAGTCAGAAGGTGCGGCGAACAAATGGTCGCTGAAGGTGCCCATTGAAATGCTGAGAGCAGGGGATCAAGGGGATCACACACACACCCACACACCCACACACACACCCATAGCATATTTAATCCGGCTGCCCTGAAGGCAGCCAGGCAGCTACTTCTTAACTGCAGAAGCCTCTGAAGAATTTCTCTCCGAAAAGCAAAACAAGCGCGAGTGGTGACAAAGACTGTGACGGCGAGGCTCATTCAGAGACGCCATCACTTCAGATCCATTAGCGCGTCCATCGCGCCTTTATTACTTTGCTCCTCCAGACGTGATTCCAATGTGTCTGAGAGCTCCCTTGTGTGCGTGTGTGTGTGTGTTTAAATTTGACATTTGTCCCACCTTAACACTGAAGTATTAAATCAGCACCAGAAAGCTTTCTGGCCCTTCATGTCCATTTGATGATTAGTGAGAAGTCACAGCACATTTTGGGCGGATGAACACAGAGTACTTGGCTTATAGCCGCAAGTGTGTGTGCGCGCATGTGTGTGTGTGTGTCTGTGCGCAAGCCCCTTTTGTCTTCTCAAATCTTCTCCCATTCTTTTTCCGCGGCTTCGTTTCAGCCACTTGCCGGCGCCGATAAGAGCGAAAGGAACAGAAGGTTTGAGTCCTTCAATTTGAGAACAATGATTTTGCATTTTGAGATGTTTCACATGGTCTACAAATCATCGCCGCCATGTTTCACACACTCTCTCTCCCTCTCTTGCTCTCTCGCTCGCTCCGCACACACACACACACCTGGCTAATTCAGGCACAAAACCCAACGCACTTCGGCGGCAATAGAAACAGGAACAAGATGATGAGGGCGATAAAACTTCCCGAGTCCAAGTCCAATCACAGAACCGACCCTAAATCTCCCCGAAAAGCTGTCACGCCGTTGCCAGTGTTGTAGGGGGGGTTAACGCTAATGACTCTGAATGCATCGCGCTGCTTTCAATGCCCAATCAGAGTGCCTCAAACAGCATTGATTATGCTTTTTAAAAATCTTTTTAAACAGTAATGACAGTTTGGACCTGAGTCCTCTGCCGGCGACGAGCTTCTTTTGTTTTGTTCAAAGGAATATGTGATTGCGAAATTTCCCTGCCATCAGCTAACCAGTTGCCCGCACACACACACACAAACACACACACACGCGAACGCACAGCCGCGCTCACACTCACTTCAAGCCAATTAGCAGTCTGAGCAGTCGTCCATTAGCTGGATATGAAATGACAGTTTGCAGATTCACACTGTGAAATTTGACCCAGAAGTCCATTTCCAATGGAGACGCTGTGAATCGCTAAAACAGCTCAAACCCAACCACCGGCAGCCACATTTTTTCTCAAAGCGGCTGTTTCATCCCCGCCGCGCTCCCAGCCTGGGTGGAACGAGGACAGAATCCCCAGAGGTGTTCGACCGGAGGGAGGACGCATTAAGGACGGTTATGTCTCTCTGTCTCTGTCGTGGAAAAACGCCGCTCCTGTGTGCCAGAAAACCATTTATTCTCCAGCGAATGCAGCGTTGGTGGTTATAAACTGGCAGACATCAGCCCCAAAACAGTGACAAAAGTAGAAATAGAGAAAGATAAATCGATAACAAACCCAACAGGTTTTTACATGACTTGTCTGACATCTATCACGTTCTTCAGCAACACCCGAGATTGCCGCAGATACTCAGCAAAAACAGGTTTTGATCATTTCGGATTATTTTGGAGGTGTTTTGATCCCAATCATCCCTCAGTAAATCTCAGAATGTAACAGCGGATTTGATTGGCAGTTCAAAGTCAACATGGAGGCCTCTGATTGGCCGCTCTCTCTGAGTTGTTTACGGCAAATTTGAAATCTATCATTACAAATCAGAGCATCTCTCTGATTAGTAATATGTGTGATTTGAGCGTATGTGTGTGAGCGTGTGTGTGTCGGAAGTGAGATCTACTAGCGAGTACGTCAACACGAGCGCGGTTGAGCTCAACCGCGAAAACGGTATGGAAGGCGTCAAACTATCAATAGCAGAATTAACAGAGAAGCTTCACAGAACATTCCAGAAGAAACTTGTGAGGACCCTCGCTGGCTGCTGCCCGGCGTTTTTAATTTACCCGAGTTCACCTGCAGCAGCCTGGAACTCATGGGATTGTGCCGTGTGCTGCCGTTGAAATAGCACAACATTGCCACGCACACACACACACACACGTACACACACAAACACATGAAGTATGTGGCGAGCGAGCGAGCGAGTGTGTGTTTGGCCGACAGCCTGCAGGCTCTGCCAGCTCAGGTTGCAGGCGTCCAGCCCATCCAAACAAAGCAGCGTGCACACTGCTGCTGCCGCTGCCAAAGGGGGCAGAGCAGATTGAAATGTGTGTGTGTGTGAGTGTGTTTGTGAATGTGAATGTGTATGAGAATGTGTGTGTGTGGGATGTGGATCAACACAATGTGGCATTGCAACAGCTTTAGACACATGTAAGCATGAATGTCTCCATTAGGAATTTTGGGACAAATGATTTTGAGGTAAACACACACACACATCTCACATACACACACACACACACACACACATATATACGCGGTGTAACCATGGTTGTATGATGAGGACGTACCCGCTGAGTGCGACGGGTCTGATGCGGTATAATTAATGCAGCGGGACTGGCTGAGGTGCGAAGTCTGACGGAGGAGCTCGGCGGGAGTCCTCTCCACCTGCTCCTCCATATGCTCCCGTCCTCCCACCTGCCCGCCTGTCCTCTTGTCTGTCTGTCTCCCTGTCGGCCTGTCTGCCAGCTCCCCTACTCGTCAGTCTGTCTACCCGCCTGCCTTGTTCGCGTGTGTTTGTCTGCCAGTCTCTCTGACAGTCTGTATGCTGACCGAGCCCTCTGCCTGTCTGTCTGTCTGTCTGTGTCTTCACCTCTGTCTCTGTTTTCTCCCCCGTTCTCTTTCTCTGTCAGAAATGTACGAAGACTATAGAATAGTATATACAGTAAATGTGAATTTATTAGCACAATGTTCGCTAACAAAGACAAAAACAAACAAACTAACAAAGATGGGCCCCAAATAAGTACAATCGTACCTCGAGATACGAATTTAATTCAACCCCCAACCCTCACCTCAACCTTTACCCTGACCCTGACCCCTTTACTGAAACATTTTTCAAAAAAATTTGGAATTACTAGAATAATTTTTATCTGCTCCACCAATTTTTTTCCCATAATAATCCAGTTTGGTCCCAGTTTAACCCTTGTTGTGAACATATCCTTCCGTCATCCTTCCCGCATCAACGCCTACAGCCAAAGGTGTGACGTATCCTTCCGCCGCCTTAACATCCGCGCTAGATGCCTCTCCATGCCTCACCACTCCGCGGATGTTGGTTCTCTTCTTAAAGTTCTCGAACCACCCATGACGAGCCTTGAACGATTCTTCCAATGCTGAACTTCCTGTTTCTTGTAGTTCCAAGTGGTCATTGATAGTGCAAACCATCATAGATAGTGTAACTATATCGCTGGTGTCCCCACACACCACTCCTAACTTGGATTTACGCAATAAAAACATGGACCCAGAGACAGCTTGTATCTCAAAAAACTCCTCATATGTCAAAGCACTACTGTATATATGTATTCTGACTTTCTGGTGCTGTAGTTTGTTGTGTTACTCTAACATCTTCCCTTCAGTGTGGATTGAACTGAAAAAGCTCACATTGATTTCTGTTGTGTGTGTGTGTGTGTGTGTGTGTGTGTGTGTGTGTGTGTGTGTGAGTGCGTGTGAATGTGTGTCTGCCCGTCTCCCAGTGTCATCACACGTAGTCTCCCCGTGTCATCACACATCGCCTCCCCCAACTTTCCTCGCGGCTGATAAAACGGCGCATCTCTTCCTCACCCGCACGGCATCGCACCTGCTCCGACAACGTCTCGCCATGCCATACGCCGCCATTCCAGCACGTAATCCAGGATTTGCTGAAAGATGCGCATCAATTTCCAGCTGGAAATCACAGCAGGAGAGACGCGTGCTGCGGCCGTTGTTGGGTTTTTGAGTTTCGCTTTGTGGGGAAACATTCTTTGTTCGAGAAAGAGGACTCAATCTGACGTGCACACACACACACACAAGCACGCACACACTTTTCTTTCCATTCTCTCTGCCAAACATCCAAGAATTGGTTCACACTGCCGTGTGCTTTGCCGCGTCTGTCATCAATCCAGCGTCACGGTCCAGCGTTCAAATCCTGCTTTTCAGCGCACACACACGCACGCACGTCTGGAACACCGATCGGGCCGTGTAAGCGCGGCGTGCCGAGTTTGGGTCCTGCCAGCGCTCCTTTGCGCCGCGCCATCCATTCTCACCCACTTTAATTATTTTAAGACTGGCAGCTTCATTTGTTCACTGCGTCGGCGTGGATATATTGTTTCATTTATGGGAAATTGGCTCTTTTGTTTTTACGGGATGAAACCAGCCGTCGGCTTCTGTTGTGCCCGCGTGAGACTCACCCACGTCTCAAAAAATCTGCTTTTTGCTCACAAGGACTTGGCTCCTCTGCAAAAGCCAGGCGCTGGTTCCATCTCGAGACATCCGATGCGGCCTGGTTTTTTGCGCGGTCGTCCCTTGTTTGAAAGCGTTTTCCTGTCTGGAGTTCAGGCTCCATTTTCGCATCCGGGTTAAATACGAGGAGGTTTTTAACCCAGCGGGCGAATTCTCAATCTGTGCATGTTTACATGCGGCTGACCTTTGCTGTCGGATCATTCTGCTCAGCAGCCACCTCACCTTCCCGTCCTGACAAGAATTTCCCCGTGTTCGTCTGTTTAGTTGTGGTTCACTGCCTCTCCACCCTGCAGCTCACTCCTCTCTCTTTCACCGCTCCTGCCTCTCTCTCTCTCTCTCTCTCTCTCCTGGCTGGCGTCATCCTCCGTCGCTTTCATAACCTCTCCAACCTTCTATCCGAGACCTCTTGCAAACGTTTTCCATAAATTTCCGATCGCGTCTGCGTCCGTGACCCTGAAAAGCTTTCCAAAGAATTCCAAACCTCCAAAACTGCACTTCGATTGTGAGAATAAGTTCCATCATCACCTTCACCTTCAAACTTGCTTGCAAAAACACAGAAAATCTGATCTGTGTTAGATTTTGTCCCGTGTGTGAGGATGCTGCCTTTTGTCTTGTCAGGTCACAGATTGTGAATCTTCTCCAGCACCTCTGCGGGTGTGCTCTCAGGTTTGGGATGGTGTCGCTGTCCGTGGTGCTGAACCGTAGCTAGCTGGGGAAACTTGTTTTTAACATTTAAAACAGCTGCATACATTATTCACTGTTCACGCACCAGCAGCTCCACAGCCTGACACCCTCCCCCATCCCCACCTCCATTACAATTTCAACAGGCCCCTCATTACTGCACACCCTGTGTTTTGTGCCAGCTTGTATTGGAAATTCTCACCCCGTGCCTGAACTCCACAGCCGCACCTCTGAATTTCTTTTCTTTTCTTTGGGGTTGGGGGGTAGGAGTGGGGTTGGCGGGAGTCGCTAAAAACCTTTCACATGCTATTCGGGGTTATTATGAATCGTCTGGCAGCTTAGAGTCACTTGGTCTTGAAGCAGCTTCATC
>OMPJ01034392.1:0-10527 GCA_900312935.1 Carapus acus | reverse complement strand
GACGCCGCCCCCCCGCCCCCCCCCCCCCCCCCGCCTGTCTCCTCCCCACCCCCCACCTGCGGCCCCTTAGTCGAGCAGCATGGAGCGCCGACTTATCATGGAACAATCTCGGCAGCGGCTGCACACCTCGCTCTCCGCTCTCTCCCCTCCTCCTCGTCGGCCATCTTTTGCTCGGATTAATGCGCGGCCGCGCCGACGGCCGCTCCTGAATCTCAATCTGCACGTGATAATGACGAGGCGGCGCTCAGGCCAAGGTCTCCGACACCGGCGGCGAGTTCACCGGCGACGGCGAAGGCCTCGCAGCGGGAATTTGCGGATAATCAGATTCATTACGCGTCGTGTCATTTATTTGCCGTTTGAAGCGAATTAATCTCGGCAGAAGACACGTTTCTGCAAATAGTCCAAAGCCACTTTTGTCTCGCTTTAAGTTTCCAAGATTGGAATAAAGGGAGGAAGTTTCTGCACAGACTCGCCTTCGCTCATTTCAAAGTATGAAGGGAATCCTTTCAGCCTTTGTGCTCGGCTCAGAGACTGAGGCGTAACTTCGGAATGATTTTCCCTCCTCTTGCTTACTTTTCAGCGAGAGGGGAAAAAAAAAAAAGGATCGAAGCGCGGTGAGTTTTGGGTCTGTAACCGGTTTTGCCCGCGGGCGTTTGGCTTCTCCTCCAGCCGCTAAACGATCGATCAGGAAAGGGGAGGAAATGAATGACACTGGGCCGGCAAATTGGCCTTTGTGAGTAAATCTCATTTCCTCAGGAACACAGCCAGGCAGCGTGTCAGGCATCCCGCCAAAATGTCACACCGCCGTCCACACCTCTGCTGCGGGAAAGTGGACGCGTGATTTTATTTGGTGTTTCTATCAGGGGCGTCTCCGCGCCAGTAACCTCCGCAGCGGCGGCACGGAAAGCCAAAGAGCTGCAGAACATTAAAAATGTGATCAAATTCACTGTGCTGCTACACTTGACGTCACTTGCCAAGGAACTTCAGATCAAACCTCGGCGGCACATAATCCGCCCTCTTCATAATCTATTAAAAAAACTCCGGGACTGTGAAATTGTTGTCACATTTTTGGAAACGGGTTGTTGCTTAATTTGATTAGATTTAGTAATAAAGCCTGACGCCTCGGTGAGGACAGCGGCTCTCCCACGTGTTTGCTTTTAATCAGTGGCTGCACTCGGGTGGATCACAGCGCCGATTATATGGAAATGAGGAGACAAGTTGTGTTTTGATGCCGTTTATAAGATGATAAACTGCGCTCGGGCAGAGACCGGCCGCCAAATGTGCTGCGTCGGCTTTGCCGGGGCCTTGGGCGTCCCTGCTGTGATCCAGGATTCAAAGCCTTGGCTCGGTTCACACCTCTGGCGCCCCCTGTGGTTCGCTACTGGCACGGCTGTGGTTTCATCTCCTTTGGCAGACACGGACTTCAGTTTGACCTTGTAGTTTTTGGGGGTCATGCTTGTGGACGTTGGATGGTTTGTGAGAATCTCTCTTTGTGATGTGCCTCTGGAGGTTCTCCTCATACTTGAAGAATTGTTGCTGGAAGGTTTGTAAGTCCATAACATCTTAAAACGTTAAGATAAGGGGATTTGACCTCTGAGGAAGATGATCGCTCACCTGCTTTTTTCACATCTTCAGCTCCAAGGAACCAGGGAAGAAAAGTTTCTTCTGTCTTGGTAGTGAGGTTGAGACACACACACACACACACACACACACACATAACAGCCCACACACATCCCACACCCCCCATTGCCCCGGTGCAACTCTCACTAAAACTCCCTAATTAATGAAACAGCATAATATATATTTATAAAGACCTGCCCCAGATTACAACTTCAGCTTTGCTCATCGTTCCCTTTGTCCCGCCGAGCTCGCAGCTGAGCGGCCGGGCTGAGCACGAGGCGTTGTTGGCGGGAGGGGACAAAAACACCTGAATGCACGCTCAGCAAAACCCGACTCCATAAACGAGCGATAAATACACTTTGAAATGTCGGCACTCTCTTTTAATAGTCTATAAATAAGGCAAAAGAGGCAGTAAATAGAGCGCACAAGCGAGCGTCGCCTCGCATGTGTTTGTGTGTGTGTGTGAGTGTGTGTGCATGGCCGGCTGCTCTTCCTCTGCTCGCTGTTTGAATTGCATCCCTTCTCTTTTTTTATTTAGCGCGCGGCGTGCTGTCCTCTCTCGCCCAGCACTCGCTCAGCCTTATCTTAATAGATCTCTCACTCACTCGCCGACCAAACACGCCGCCAGCCGTTGTTTCTTTGGTGACAAATATCATCTGACAACTAGCGATGACTCCCAGTTAATAGAAATGACGCGAGAGGCGCGTAAGCACAAATGGAGGGCCGCGGTGCAACCTCAGCACGTACATCGCCCACATACACACACACCCACGCACACACACAAGGTTTCCAGGTACGCTTGTTTTTCTGTCATCATTCTGTTGGTTTTGTCCTCCCGCCTCTCTGCTCATGAGGTCACGCACCTCCCAAAAATGCGTTTCTGTCCCGACCCTGGCCGAGATTGCAGCGCAACCTTGTTTTGGGCCCAGAACAAAGGCCATGAAGTGGCCGGCTCGCTCAACTGCTCCGCGCTCCTTGACGCTCTCGTGACCGCCGCTCTTGTTTCGCCTCGCCAATTGAGCAACAAGCAAGCACAACAATAACAGAAAAACCCAATTATTTGCAGTAATTACCTCCACACAAGGCTGTTGTGAAAACTGTCACGACCGCTCTCCCCGTCGCTCTCGCCCCCATCCTCTCCTCTCCTCTCCTCTCCTCTCCTCTCTTCTCCGATGGGATCTCTGCTGGAGCTCAGCCAGTCGCGCGAGGCCCGATGACACCAGAGATTCCCCCCATCGGTGCCCGGGACACGCTGGAAAGCGGGGACGCGTGACCTTGGATGGAGAGGACGAGACGGAGCCGGCCTCGCAAAGTCCGCTCCCTCACTGGAGCTATCCCGGCAAACTTTTATTCGCTCGCTCCTGCTCGGCCTGTGAACTTGTGAAGGCGGCCCTTGGCGCAGTTGTGGCAGTTGTTCCTCGCTCCTCACAACTTGTCGTTGTGTGATGTGGAATCATCAGCGGCAGTGAGCGAGCCAGCGCTGGCTGGCTGGCTGGCTGGCGCCGAGGCGAGCAGCACCAGCAGCCTCCGTATAAAGAGCCTTGCCAGAGAAACCACACTTTTAAGCGTCATTTTGCCCCCGAGCTGTCCTCTCTGCTCTCCTCCATCTGCTCTCCTCGGGTCGCATCTTGAGCTGGTTATTTGCAGCACATACACCGACTCGCTCGGCACTGCGTGCGCGAGGTGACGGAGGGGAGAAGAAGAAGAAGAAGAGAAGAAGAAGAAGAAGCGATTTTCGAGCGATTTACTCTCATCACGGAGGGAGATGAGAAATAAAACCTCATCTTTGCGAGGCCGTCATCTTTAATAAAGCTTCTGACATCTAAGAAGTAATTGCACAATCAAAGGCCAAATTTCCAAAATTGCAAAAATTAACATTTTCTCTTTCATTTTCTGCTCCACGTCGCTGACATTTATATTGCAAACTGTCTTGTAGCTTTCAAAATAATTACAGTCTCATTATGTGCACATCAAGTTTACTGCGCAGTGCCTCTCAGCGGCAGAAGCGACTGATGAAGTCTGCTGCTCTACTCCGCTGATCCGGGTCCCACCATCCTATAAAACGCAAAAGGACAAGGCAGAACGGAGTCTGCCTACACACACACTCACACACTCACACACACACATCCAATCACACACAGGGCAGATGGAGTTCAGAGGCAAAATCGAGGGGAACTATAAAAGAAGCAAACACAGCCACAGACAAACATTTCCAACTGTGGTGACCTTAAACTTAAACAGATCCCCAACCACACACACGCACGCACACGCACTCACACACACACACAGGCCCCGCACAGTTCACAAAGAGGTTTCAGAAACAAAATCAGAAATACTTCCATTATACTGCAGGAACCTTTAATCTGTCACTCTGAACTCGGAATAGAAGGTCGATGGGTAAATAATTGGGTTATCATACATGAAATCAAATAGATAACAAATAGAATAACGAGTGGAAGTTTAGCGTACACAACATACACGCTCTCAGCTGCAAGATATTTTTGTTTTTTTACTCTAAACAAGTGGAAATGTTACACAACTCCAACTCTGCTGACCTCAGCCGCTCACTTATGCTTTTATCTCATACCATGATGCCTTTCAGAGTGTTGACACACAGGCTGAGCGGTCTCAACACTAATAATTACCACACATGAAATTGAGGGACATGTCATATGAAATGTATGAGGTGCCTCTGCTCTAAATGGAGGATGTTGACTTTTGTTATTCAAAAGGGTCAAAGAAAACTATCTTGACCTTTTCACTCGTCCTCTGTCGTCCCTTTTACGTGACATTCTGTTTCTGAGTGGCTGCCTTGTGGCCTCTCATTATATGGACATGCGAAATGTGTAGAGATGTCCGTTTGAATAAAGGCTTTGCTGCATTTCCCCAGGAAGGTAATTAAGATTTTATCAGCATGATGTTGTCTCAAGAATCTGCCGGCATTATGTAAATTATTGAGATCCTCATGTCTGAGTCAGTGCTGGATTTAAAAGGGAATCACTTCGTGACTTTTTGCCTGTCTCCATAAAAACAGCTTAAGGAGTAATATCCAGAGGATTGTTTCCGAAAAGAATGAATGTCAACGGTCAATGTTTGTGTGTGAACCAGAACACAAATCCTCTCCACCTTGCTTATCAAGCCGTGTGTGATTAAACATGACAGACGAGTTGCAATAACAACAATAACATCAATTATCACTTAGCCGACCCTTGTAAATTGACTGCACTTCAATAGAAAATAATCATCGCGTCCTTAATGAGAAACTTGGGCACCGGCTGCCATCAGCTGGACAGATCTGGAATTAAAAGCTGATTTGTCTTTATCCAACAGCTTTTATAAACGACGGGACGACATGTAATTTTCTGGGAGTGGCTATACAAATTCAAATATGCGTCTAAAACGTTATGATAAATTTATTTAATTCTTAATGCCTAAACTCTGACTGTTTGTGGTAGTTTAATATACGATTTATTTGTAATTCAGTACTAAATAGTACGGCTCCTTTAAGACTACGTCGTGACTCTTTTGGACCAACTGGCTTTCCGTAGCTGCCAGAAAGCGGTTTTGTAACTGTTTGCAAACAGTGTCGTAGTTTCACGGCGTGCTGCATCTTCCGGCTCAGCTCGAAAAACATCTTTTAAAAACTTCAGTTGACTTCAAATATTTCTTAAAATGTCAGGAGGGACCCAGTTGGACAACGCCAACCCGGTGGTGTTTGAGAAGTCGGGAGCGCGACTGCTGACGGCGTCCGAGCATGATGAAGACGTCCACGACCCCATCGACGACCGGGAGATTTTTGATATCCTCCTCACTGCTGGTGTTAAGTAGAAGAAAATAATGTCTGACCTCTTTTCCATTTCTGTGCTTGTCATCATTTTTCAAACTGAACAATGGCGCCGTTGAAGAAGCTGTTGCGTCACGCGTGGCGTTTCTTGTGCGCCACCGATTGCCATATATTTAACATAAGTCTGCTGTCAGTCTGTTTGAAGCCATTGCGTCACATTTCAATGTACGTCAGTCAGGCCTGCGTCAGAGACTGGGGAGTCGGTTCTCAGCAACAATTACACCGCCTTGTTTAGCTCTCACCTTAACTTTATTTTATAATCTATGAACCGTGGTGCGAAAACATTGGAGTTTGATGTCAGAAAACAACTTTCAAGTCGTGTGGCGTAGTGGCCCTGTGACGTCAGCGACATTACTAAATCACTGACGTCACATGGAGCAAGCAGGCTGAGTTGAACATAGATAGAGCTCATGATGCAACGTGGCAGGGGATCTGCCTGCCTGGTAAAGATGATAGAGGTTGTGGGGTTGGTGGGTGGGTATCAAATGGTAAAGCACACCTGTTTTTAATGACATGATTCATAATTTCTTAACCAAAGTCACATCTGATTAGATCTATCAATGACCCCGAGCATCCTCTGTCCCTGGAGGAGCTGAATGTGGTGGAGCAAGTCAGAGTGAAGGTACGGGAAAAGCTGCTTAGATGCGAGTGGTTGAGATTTGTAGTGGAGAAAACAGGATAAAACCAAATTTGTGAACATGTGGTGCAAAGTTGTCTGTATAAAGTACCTCCCTCCCTCCCTGTATTTCATCTCTTCTATCCCCTACCAGGTGAATGACAATGAGAGCACAGTGTCTATCGAGTTCACTCCCACCATCCCCCACTGCAGCATGGCAACACTCATCGGCCTCTCCATCAAGGTCAAACTGCTGCGCTCCCTCCCCGACAGGTTCAAAGTATGTCATACCTGCCACATGTGGCACAACATGATCTGACGGCCTTATAGCAATTTTGTTAAGCTAACATGTTATTTTTCCTTGGTTGCTGCACAGATTGATGTCCATATCACACCTGGGAGTCACGCCTCAGAGGAAGCAGGTAAGGAATGAGCTCTATACACTGACGTTATCCAGTCAAGAGTGCTCGATGTGTGAATTTGTAAGTCTATTTTCATTGTTTTCTCATGTAGTAAACAAGCAACTGGCGGACAAAGAGCGGGTGGCAGCAGCTCTGGAGAACTCATCGCTGCTGGAGGTGGTCAACCAGTGCCTGACCACAAACAACTTCTAAAGGAACCAAGTAGTGCACTGCTGCATTCAGAAGAAATATACCAGAAATATGTGGCCTACGCAGTTTCTGCTATCTGAAATGTGGTCCACCAAGCTTTGAGAGCAGGCGACCAAATCCACACCTGTGTAGAGGTGACACAAAGTATTACAGTCAGTTACTGTCCAGTAGGGGCTAGTGCAGTGTCCAAAGCACTGAACTGATGGCAAGTCAAACTAATTACCAGATCACAATGAAGTTATTTGCCAATGATGATAGAACTTTTTTGTCATCAGTGAAATTGGATTCTCAGAGTAGCTCTTGAAATCGCTTGTCACAAGTATTGCAGAGGTGATGAAAGTCAGGCACTTTGTGATTTTTAATCATGTTTGAAGTTATCTATGTCTTGATATTAATTTAAAGCACACAAATTATGTGATGATCCAATAAACGACTCTCCACCAGTTACATGGAATTTCGATATTTTGGGGGGAAAACGAAATGTTAATGACGCAACCTCTGCGCACAATGTAAGAACACTAGGAGGCGCTCTCCATTAACGAACTTGAATCAACTTGACCACTTCAAGAGGTTCTCAACGATTCTGGATTGACACGCACGTCTAATAACTATTGGCAATTTCCAGAGAAAATTATGTGGAGTGAGGATAGTCTCCATGACATACACAAAGTGGGCCGATGCATCAGATGTGTACAGCAGGCAGGATCAAGTCCATAACACTGTTGTAGAAATACGTATGGTAGGAATGATATTTGTTCCCCAGACCGAGGACTTTTTAGCTGTTGTTCCACATCTGGAAATATTGCGTAACAGCTCAATCCCCAACCAGTAACATCTGCTTTAGTGATTACAGAGGCGTGCGGACACACAGTGTACTCAAAAAATTGTCGGCAGTAGAGGCTCCAAACTCTATAGTCTCAAGTATGCTGGCAACTGGCCGTCCGGGTAAATCCACACGCACACGGAGGACCACAGACGGAGGTTTCCTTCAACTTGCGAGCCGGCACTTTATTTTTCCCAGTCTGCGACACGGCTACACTTTTCAGCACTTGGCGCCGTTACCAGGGTAACCATAGCAACACGTACCAGCTACGTCACACCCGCTACCTGTCACAACTCCAGACCAGTCAGAGAAGACGTGGCCTGACATAGAACTGGTCTATGGTGCCATAGAAATTGGAGACCACTGCTGTTATACATATGAAATGAAAAAACTGACATCAGAATTGTAGACATTTATTAAAATGAAAATCTGAGTTTGGCGGAGTTTCAGTGGTTTTAAAGAAATGCTTTTGATTTGCTTGTGGAAGGAAACTGACAAAGCTGCGACGCGAATCCCGGTAGGGTACTTTGGAATTGAAGTCCGCGTCTTAACAACAAGGCCACCGTGTTTGAATAAGGTTGTGTAAATTCCATTATGAAAATCCAACAAGTGCAAGGTATGAAACGTTTGTGTCAATACAATATCAATCTAACTTCGACCATATCTGTGGACTGATCCTGTTGAGTGACAGCTCACTTATCCAATGAAATGCGTGACTCTTCTTCTCCTCCTTGTGTCAGAAAACGTGAGGCTATCACGGCACTTTGCTGCCCCCTGTGGCTTAAAATGAAACGTCCTTGTTACTCTATTGACGTCATCGTCAAGGATGATGTACAAAAAAAACAGTCCCAAACTCTGCGTCAGACATTTACTTGACAAACTGTCGACACACCAAACCAAGAGAAAAAACATTTGGAATTTTGTGCGTGTCATCTCCCATTTAAGTTTCCCCCTAACTCTGGTAAGTTTAACCTCACTTTACAACCTATTTTGCAACCTTTCCCTTCCCTGACAGATGGTTGAGCAGAGTAAAGTCTATCCTTTATCTGCTAAATGATTCTCATTATTTTCAACGCCTCCTCTTTCGTTCTTTGGCAGCCAACCCACACATGTACCTGGATAAATGTCCGGTTCACATTGTACCAAACTCAAATAGTCGTTGCTTAAATAATTAAGTAAACTAAAGTAGTTGTTAAACGTAACACTATTTGCCAATGACACAGATGGCTACGTCTTCTGTAAGCATTTGTAAACGATCGATATTTGGAATATATAAAACTATATAAAACGTTTAATATCTCGTTTAGGCGTATTATCTGTAACAGATGAAACGGATGCTGGAACATGGGAACCTTGTAGACTTGGTGTTTAACAGCATATTAGCTCAAACTTACCCCAGATATCTAAAGACATACTGCGCAGAAACACAAAGAGATGCATTTTAAGCACATATGCTCAACAATGCTGACATTATTTGACCGCAGGACCTCACTGTGCTGCCTTATTCGTGGCGTTGTGTTTGTGTGGGGGAGCCTCGACTCAACCCCAGTCTGCCCGCGGCTCTGCCTGCTCCGTTGGCTTGAGAGCTCGCCAGTTCCTCTCTCTCCCCTCTCTCTCTCACACACACACGCGCACACACACTCCCTCACGCATACACACGCACTCCTTCACACACGCATAGACACACACACACACCCGAACGGCTTGATAGGAGACTTCTACCCGTGCAAAGTACTCCCCTCACCCGGTGCACAGGTAAGTGAGGACTCCGTTAGCACTTCGTTTGTTTGCGTCTCCAACTATGAGTTTGTGTGTGTGTGTGTCAGAGAGAGACGGAGTGTGTGTTTGACTGTGTGTGTGTGTGAGTTTGGCTTTGCTGTAGCGGAAACCCCGAACCCGCCGTTGCTCGTTTGCAAGGCAAAGTTGTCATCTTGCATCGAGCAGAAAGCGATGAAACTGAGAGGGAGAGTCGGTTGTCTCGGGGTCCGTGAACTCATCGTTGTCAGTCAGAAACTCTCGGTAAACTCGCACGGAACTTTTTAAAGCTTTGTAATCTGGCACCGGGCCAAGTGTTTTTATTTTTCCTCCCCCCACGTACACTGTGTATTTCTCCTCGTAGTATTAAACGTTGTTAAAGAAGATGGATGGCGCTGCTTAGTCAAAGATCGACGTAGATGAATAGATGTTTACGCGGAGAGCTGCAGAGAGCGGAGGAGGGATGGACTGACACATATTTGGGCCATAATTCAAAGACATACACACACACTCACACACACACACACACTGCAATCAGACGCGGCATCAAAAAACATCCACAGACTCGGGAAACAAATGGAAATGCTTTGCGTGTGTGTTCTCAATTTGTTTGACCGAGTGCCACTGAGCTGTGAGCAATCACACACGCACACACACTGCACTTATACATCTATACATCTGCAGTAATCAACGAGATTTATGCTGTGGGAAACTGCTGCTTTTCAATGGAGGAATTTGGTGTAAACAGAGGTGGATGTGAGGCTATTTCTACTCTGAATACAGAACTAGGGATGTCCGATATTGTTTTTTTTGCCGATATCCGATATGCCGATATTGTCGAACCCTCGATTTACCGATACCGATATCAGTCGATACCGATATGTGCGCCGGTAAACGCTTCAGGAGCGCATAGGCACTATTTCGGTGTAACGCAAGCATTATTTTATTTTTATCGGTTTTTATTTTATCGGTTTTAAAGCCAAAAAATCCGATACCGATATTACATTTTTATGCTAATATCGGTGGGCCGATATTATCGGACATCTCTATACAGAACCCTGTCATGGCCTTCATTTACATATGCCGATAGTGATTGGTGTGTGGTTTGTTTAAATTTGCACATGAACACCTTCTATCTCTTCATTTTTTTATTGCAATGTGGATTAAGTTCAGTTTCCAGTGTGTAAGGTAGTGTGTTAAGTAGTTTTTCCCACTACAGGTTTTTCCCCATTCAAAGATGTAGGTCAGCAGACATCTT
>OMPJ01034338.1:2560-17792 GCA_900312935.1 Carapus acus | reverse complement strand
CCAATATATTTTATTGGGGATTGGGAATATTTATATATATATATATAATGTATATCACATAAATGCACATCATATAGTGTAACATATTGCATATATATGGCATAAATATATATCACACACACATATACTGTACATAGTATATGTATACCCACAAACTGTTGGTGTGTATCTCCAGGCACATATACTGTATGAGGGACAACTTCACACTGCGTTCAAAGCAGGCCAAGGACATTCCTTTATGCTGCCGGATGGGCAGAAAGTAAACAAAATGCAAATGTGGCTTCTAAATGCAAATGGCGGCCTGGCATGCAGCGTGTTGTTTGGCCAAGTGCGCTATTTACGACTAATGCGACATTCTTTTGTCTCTTTGGCCTGGTCTGATGAGGATTTTCCCCGGTGGCTGTGCGTTCTTATGAATTCACGTCGCGTTGGACGCAAAGTTCTGATCTACAAGTTCCCATCAAGCGGCCACCGAGGCCACCGCACGCTTAGCGAGGCCTTTGTGTGTGCAGAGAGGGAACGATCGTAGCGAGCCCGACCAATAAATGCTGAAATGACCTCCTGGTGCCATTGTATCTCTTTTTCTTTTTACGTGCTTGCATTAATTTATATGCGACTACACTGCCTGTGGTAGTTTGTCAACTTAAAATGTTATGAAACTAGTCAGGTCTGCAACTTCTTGTCACGTTGCTATATACAAAGTTTTAGATTTATTTTTTTTCTCTGCTGATTTACAAATGCTTATTGAGCATGCTGTTATCAATTCACTCCTTGATAACTTTGTAAGAAGATAATTAGGATCAGTATGATTTATATCCAGGTAACCAGCGTCTGTGTGTGTTCCCACTTTATTCCCAATAACAAGAACAACTTTAATGCAGTTAACAAATCATTTGAATCAGCAAAGCTTTCATAATCCCAAAAGGAAACAAGATAAATATTGCAGTTGTGTTGTTGTATTTATTCAAGGTTTCATTAGGGATGCTTACTGGGTATTCGTTCTCTTTGCTTTTTTTGGCAGAGTTTTGGCATTGATTAAGAAGTTCAGACTTGGTTTCGGTGACGTCCAAGTGCTGCCCGACATCCACCAGAAACCACAGCCAAGCAGGTACGAGGGTGAATAATTATCAGGTCCATGTGAATGATAACACAGCCTTTGTGTTCCACTTTACTGATTCATTAGGGAATTAGATGCATCACAGTTGTAATCAGTCTTGTTGTGTACCAATACGGAGACTAAACAATTCTTTTAAATGTTACCATACTTATCATATTTCTGGTTACAGAATGATAAAATCAAGAACAGGAGACAACAAACCAGCACAAACCCAAGTAGCCTGAAACAAAACTTTACCTGCAGATGTCCGCTGGCTTGTTTCGGTTATTTTTATGGGTATAGTGCCCCCTGGTGGCCACAGAGACTAGGTCAATCCGGGTTTTGGTCTTTTTGGAAAAAATGTCAGAGATCACAAACGGGGAACCTCATCCGAGAAAAGGTCATAAACAAATATCTCAACTGTGTGTGTGTGTGTGTGTGTGTGTGTGTGTGTGTGTTTGTTTGTGTGTACCTGTTAGCATCCATCGCTTTGAGAGTCTTCTCGAGGGCCTCAGACTTGAGACCAAGCTGAAGGAGGACACCGAGTCTGGGACCGCAGGTGGACAGAAGGAGCCTTGGATGATCAGCGAAGAGGACCTACAGAGGAACAAGGCCAAGGTCTGACACACACACACACACACACACACACAGATAAACACACTCAGATCTCTCCAATACTAAAGACCTAAAAATCACATTAGTTTCTCCTGCTCCATGCAATACTGGGGGCGTCCTACGGATGGAGCCTTCAAGAGACATTTGATTGGCTGAGGCAGAGTATAGTGTCCTCTGTGTGTGCATCCCCCTAAAACGCTGATTAACTCCTCCTCCTCCTCCTCCTCTTCGTGAAGTCTCTCCGCCACGTCCGCGTCAACGAGCTGGTGCAGGAACTCTCCCAAGATGCAGCGCTGATCGTCATGTGAGTGCCTGTGTTTGCTCAGCGAGCAGCAGGCAAAGAAACACAGTGTTCCCTCCAGGTGAAATGGAGGTCGTGCTGAGTTATGCGTGTGTGTGTATGTGTTTGTGTGTGTGCGCGTGTGTGTTTGTGTATTAACAGCACCATGCCTGTGGCGAGGAGAGGAGTGTGTCCCAGTGCGCTCTACCTGGCCTGGTTGGACGTTCTGTCGTCCGACCTCAGACCCCCCGTGCTGCTGATCAGGGGGAACCAGCACAACGTGCTCACCTTCTACTGCCAGTGATGTGTGTCACCTGGCAGTGGATACACACACACACACGCACTCACACACGCACACACTCTGTCTGAGTCTGACTGGGATTATTCACTCTGAATTTGATACTGTAGTTGTTGTGCTGTGCTCACTGAGAAGTTCATGTCGACTCGACATGAACTAGTAGACATTTTAGAGTGTGTTACCTTTGTTTGTTGTGCTTCTTCAAGACTCTTGGAAATGTATAGATTAGAGAGAGTAAGAAGTAAACGTAATAAAATAAAATATAGTGTTTACACTGGGATTTTCTGCTTTTCTGAGCAAATGCTCATATACACAAGACACAACAGTACCACATTTGTGTCAAAGATTTACGCGGTTCAAACTAAACTGGCCAGACAGATATGAGGACATAGTGTTTAGCTAAGGCTGAAGCTGCTGAGACCGAGGATGGGGCTGAAGCTGAGGCTGGAATTGAGGCCGAAGCTGATGTAACATCGTGGCCCGCAAGATCAGCCTGGAAGGTTTAACAGGCATCTGACAGTGAATAAATAGACAGAGGTCTCACTTCGGCTCCATTTATGGGAGTGCCAACATCCAGCTAGTAAAGCAAGTAGTTTTAACGTTTGGTGCGTGTCTATTTTCTCGGGGAGGGAAGAACATTTTCATCAAAACCACCTGATGAATACTGAAGACTCAAAACATTTGTCAACGTAATCGGACAGTTTTCTTCCTATCTTTCAGTCGAAAGGGTTAGAAAATCCTGACCTACACAATACAAGCCCAAATAAAGAAAGAAAGAGAGAAAGAAAGAATTACCCTGTCTTGTGAACAAGCTAATACTCGGATAATAATCTGCAAATTTACAGCCTCTGATGCTGACATGCCCTATAATCAAAATAAATTATTCTGTGGTGTCTTAGCTAGTCCCACGGCACTATATTTGAAATTTTCTAATTCAACAACGCCGAGTATCGTATCAACAGATTATCTTTGTCAAGGAGACAACGACATGCGCATGCGTAGTGGAGGAAAACTCCGAGAGCCTCCACGTCTGAGCTGAGCGGCTCTCAGCCAATCGGCGGCGGCCACAGTGTGTTTGGAAACACTGCCCAGACAGAGAAAAACACTCCCTTGTCTCTATGTCACAGCGCCACTCACTTCCTCGTCTAACACATATACTATCGTCTTCTCACACCGTTCCGGCGATTTCTTTTTGTTTATGCACTTCGTTTAGCTAAAATTCCATATCAGCGATCTGCGTGGACACAGCACAGAGGAAATGGATCCGCAACCTCAGAGCATTTCTCTGCTCATCAAGACGCCCAACCAGGCCCACGAAGACCAAGTGGTCCGGGATGTGTCCTCACTGTGGACTGTCAGGCAGCTGAAGGAACACTTGGCCTCTGTTTTCCCCTCCAGACCGGTGAGTGTGGCCGCGAAAAGACGTGGACAAGGCGGCAGATAGCGGGTAGCCCGGGTAGCTGGCGGCGCGTCGGAGAGACATAAGGACAATCAGCTGGGACATTTTGAACTTAGACGTTCCTGTTCCAGCACGGCAGCCTGCCCGCGGGGCTCCGTGTAGATAAAAGTGTGAACGTCAAGTCCAAATACGAGTTCGAAACAATGCCAGCGAAGATACGATGTTTACATGGGACTTTGTACCCGAGCTGCGATAGTCACGTGAGGGACATAGAATCAGACGATGTAAGATTTAAGATGTGATCACAAGCTAAGCCAGATAGTAATGATATAGTCGTAAATTTTAAACATGACTTCATCGTTCATGTTACGACTAAAATCCTCCATCCTCTTGTTCACTTGTATTTGTTGTGTGCGTGGATACTTCACAGCTGTGTTTTCAGAGTGTCATGAATAGTTTGTGTTTGTCAGATAAGATAGTGATGCCTCGTACCTGTCTTCTTGACAAGTCTTGTAAAGGTCATGATAAGTTCTGCAGAACTTATTCTTTCTCCAAGAGTTAAAATACACTTTTTTAAAACACATCTGTAATAATGCAATAATTGCTTTTGTTCTAAATATCATAGCATACTATTGCTCAAAATATCATCAGCCAAGACCGTGACCTTGTATCATTGCTCCTTTTTCTCTCCTTTCCTACAGCCTGTTTGCGACCAGCGGTTGATTTACGCAGGCAAACTGCTCCTTGACCATTTGCACATGAAGGACCTCTTCAGACAGGTATGTGCCTGAATAACAGGCATTTGTTTGTGTGTGTTTGTGAGTGTGTGTGTCTGTATGCGTTGATGTTTCAGAGCCTCTATTTAACGTCAGTCCAAATAGCACTGAACATCCCTTTTGTCGCGACTGTGGCTTTTAAGACGTCCGGCTAACCAAGAAAGAGGACGTGTCACTCCAACTCTGGGCAGAATGAACCTTTAGTGGCTTCCCTGACCTAAAAACCTTGTTTTGTGAAAAGCTGCGCCTCTGACAATCTGATAGATTTAGTTCCCTGTGTTGGCGTCGTGTTTTGTGTTATGAATCCCAGCAGAGGATCCAATACCAAAACAACAGGCGTCCTCGCACAGAGGATGCACACCCAAACGTGTTGTCCTCGTTTCCAGAGTTGTTTAGACGGCTCCTCTCTAGTGCCACCTTCAAAGCCGCCATCAAACACAGATACATTATCTTGTTTGAGCGTGCCTCAGGGGAGAAAGAGTTGATGGTTCATGTCACCAGAATCAGACACACATTGTTGATCCCAGAGGAAAAGCGTTGAAAGAAAGCTTAGATGAAGATGTGGATGAATTCACAGAAGTGAATCTGCTGGATGCATTTGCATTAAAATAGTTTAAACGTTACCAATTTGCATGCGAGTGTTAATTTAGGAGGCTTGGGAAGCAAACCTCCTATATCAGTATTCAAATGTACCCTATATCTAATCAGACCTTTATCTCGCCCCAGATGGACTCCATTCCCACGTTGCACCTGGTGTGCACTTATCGCGCCGCAGCTGCCACACCACTCGGCGCGAGACCCAAGGTGAGAGGCGTTGTTTCCCAAGAGACGATATTTTTCTTTGTTTCCTTCCCTGCTCAGGTTGTGCGGGACTTTGTGATAATAGTTAGCAATGAGGCCAGCGCCTGTGGATCTTAATTCTCATCAAACCAGTCCTTGCTTTGTGTACACGGAAAAGGAGCCTCCCACAAGATGGCGGCTTGAGCACTCTGTTGTTGACAAAGACATATAAGTCAAAATTTCTCAGACTTAAGGTAGCCGAGCGTCCTGCACAATCAGCTGATGCTGAGGATGAGAATGGAAGGCGTTGCTGGGTGCAGGTCGATGGGGATTCTGTCCGCTGGGGGCGGATCTGTGACAAACTAACTCTCCTCTCGGGTTACCTGGGGTCAGCTGGGACAAGGCCAGAGGGAGCTCCTGTTCTCGGCGCAGGACCTTGAGAAAGCGACAGCATATGTCGCTTTCTCAAGGCAAGCTAACATTAGCGAGAGCCTGGGGGTGTCGAGCAGGGAGCTCGGACAGGCGGCCATCATGGCCCCACCTGTCAGATGAACAGGGCCGCCGTGCGATTCTGATTTTGAACACTCAAGTTTCACTTTGATTTTGCAAATTCTCCCGTGGCTCTGCTCTCCCGGGGCCTGTTTTCCCGTCTGGCTCATTTGTGTAATGAGCAGGTGTGGAGCGGGGGCCTGAGCGAGGGACAGTAGGGAGTGTTGGCGTATGCAAACATCCTTCACCCTGCCAGACCTCGCCACCCACCAGCAGTTTCACTGAATGTGCTGCGTTTCTGAGAGGTACAAGTTAAGTGGCTCATGCGCAACACTTTGTCCCCTCTCATGTCCCTCGGAAGACGCACAGCAGCTCACCCAGCCATCAGCCGCCAGCTGCTCAGGCCTCCAGCAGCCCAGAGCTCAGGCAGAGGAGGCAGACGTCGACGTCGGCGCCGGCCGCAGAGCCAGACCGCACGCAGGAGTTTGACTCCCCCACCAGCACAAACACAGCTGCGTAAGTCGGCACCCAGCTGGTCTGTCTCACTTATTTAGAGCTGCTTTGACACGGTTTATCTCGGAAGCCTGTTTTCATCTCCCTCTTACTCGCCCACTCACTCTCGCTCTCTCGCCATCAGGCCAGAAACTCCAACTATGACCCCGCCAACCTTCCCCAACTACTCCCTCTACAGTCCTCAGCAGCTCATGTGGCTCCAGCACGTGTACGCCCGACAGTACTACATGCAATAGTAAGTGGACATCGAGCACTCATTGTCCTCACCGTCTTCCCTGGACAGGGATGCAGGTTTGTCCCAGGCATTTGAAACAGCAGTGAGGTCACCAGCAATGTGGGTATCAGTCTAACCTCGCCCTCCTTATCTCCACCAATAGCCACGCGGCCATGGCGGCGGCAGGCTCCGCCTCCCTGCTGCCGACCACAACCATCGGCCCCCCGGTGTCCGCCCACCAGCCCCCCGTGGCGGCGCCCCTGGCAAACCAGAACCCCATCAACAACCTGCCAGCCAACCAGAACCCGGCAGTGCAGCCCGCCTTCATCAACCCCGAGGGGGCCAATCAGAACCTGCGCATGAACGCGCAGGGCGGCCCCGTCATGGAGGACGACGAGGAAGCCCATCACGACTGGCTGGACTGGCTGTACTACACGGCGAGATGCGGCGTCTTCCTCCTGATCGTCTACTTCAACTCCAGCCTGAGCCGCTTTGTCCTGGTGATGAGCATGCTGGTCATCATGTACCTGTAAGTCCAGTCGCATCTCGCTCCAGAACTGGAGAACCTAACGTCAAGTCAAGTAAATTTAATTTGTATAGCGCCAAATCATAACAGAAGTCATCTCAAGGCGCTTTACAAAACGGAGCAGGCAGTGCTCCTCAACATGTTAACAGTCAAGTTCTATGGGATGGACAGTGGCAAGGAAAAACGTCCATTAAAGGGAAGAAACCTCGGGCAGGCCCGGCTGCAGGTGGGCGGCCAACTGCCTTGACCGTGCGTGACACACACCTCCTCTGTCTCCTCAGACATGACAGGCTACGTGCAGGAATGCGTAGTGTTTGTGTTCCTCCATGCCACATTGAAATGAATTAAACGTTCATCCAAAACGTGTAAATAGACACTAAAGATAAGAGCAAACAGACAAGCTGCAATAATCGCTGCGAGCGATGAGCCAGCCTGCCTTAGAGCAGCCTAGACAAATGTTTATCAGGCAATTATAGAGCGGATGGTGACGTGGTGCTTTTGCTGCTTTCGGCTCAGAGTTAGGGTTTGCATTAGGGCTGGGCGATTTGACCTAAAAAAAAATCTCCGATTTTTTTGAGAAAAATTCGAGTTTCGATTTTTTTCCCAATGCACTTAAAAACAACTGCAAACATCTGACATATTGTCAAAGTGCAACTTTATTGCTGTGGTTGTCCTCAGAGTAAAAATGCATATAAACAATCCAAAATAAGAAGTAGATGAGGCTCTGTCATTCAGCAATTTCAAGCTTGATATAATAATACAATAATGGACTGTCAAACTCATCTACGGCTGCATTGTCCATCTGGACCACATGTCCGTGGTGGCAGAGTAAAACGCCACCTCCTCCAGCTCAGCGGATCTTTTGCCGAGTGGCAGTGTACAGGTGAGGCAGCGCTACGCTGGCGAAATACTTGCGACTAGGTACAACGTACCTTGCATCTAAAACTTTCAACAAGTAATTCAAGCGTCGCTTTTCAACAAAATAAATTGGCAACATGTCTGTGGCAATATAAGACGTGATGGCCTCTGTAATCGCTTTCCAACGCGCTCCATTCTTATCATAAGGCACACAGTTTGTAAAGCTCTCAGGAAGTGACATTTGCTTTTTAGCCGGTGTGCTAGAGCTGCCGTCTTCGTTTCGTACCTGGTTACACTTCTCCCGTTCTCCGGAATGTTTATTCTCCAGGTGCTGGAACAGATTACCGTAGTTGTACTGCTGCTTCCGGTAGCAACAACCTTTAAACATATTTTACAGCGAGGGAAGCCTCGCTGTAAAATATGCGAGGCTGTTGTTCGTCCGATGCATCAAAACCGAACCAGTTCCAAATGATTGAATTAGTTGTGCCTTTCTTAGGAAGTAGCTCTTGTTTACATGTTGCCGCTGCCATGTTGTTGGTAATTGTGTTGCGCGTGGGAGGGGGCGGGCTAACATTGCGCTACGGAAACCCACAACAAACGGAACGCGAAAAAGTCGAGTTTGCAAAATAAAAATAGTTTTTAGCTACAAATTCGATAAATCGATTAAATCGATTTTTTGCCCAGCCCTAGTTAGCATAAACTGCTGATTGGTGAAACCTTTCATTTGCATGGGCTGCCAAACAACCAGGCTCTAGTCAAGCAGCGGACCGACCAACTGCTGTGAAAAGAGAGAGAACGATCAGCCTGTTCAGAGCGCTCAGAGCTTTGGGGTGCTTTTGCGTCTATGTGCTCCTTTGACACATGGTGGCGCTGTAGCCCCTGTCCTGTCCCGATCCAGCCACGTCGAAATTCACTGAGTTTGCAGATACTTCCCACATCACATGTGCAGGTCCATGCAGCTCTGCTCTCATCTGCTGTGTCTCTCTTTCACTCATGCACACCCGCTCACACAAACACACACACATATACACAAAGTCCCTCCTGGCACACACACCTGCACGCTGTTGGTGGAATGTTTGTCTGTGCTCATGCAAAACTCTGCCAAGTTAGTGAGGAAGTGAGAAAGCTTTCCTCTCTCTCTGTCTCTCTCTCTCTATCTCACTCTCTTCCTCTCTCTCGTGTGTGTGTGTTTGTGTGCCTGCATGCGTGTGTGCGTGCGGCCATCTTTCTGCGTATCTTTGTGAAAGCGGAGTGCAGACAAAAGTCAGGAAATCACTGAACGAGGAGACAAAGCTGTGTACTGTGTGCACCGTGTGTGTGAGCTAATGTCACACGGGTTCTGTAAGACATGAGTCCTCCATCAGTCCTCCCATTCTGTCCGTCCCACTCCCCCGAGCAAATTAAGATATTTTGGCAATTGACCTCTCAACCTCAGCGAGTGAGCGGCAGTGGTTGTTACATGGCGACAGGATGCTTGTTGAGAATAAACGAAGACCTTTTTCCCCACTGTCGATACAGTCGAGTTTCCTTCCCGTCAATATTTTGGAGACTGCGTCCCAACACAGTGCTGCATTTGTTCAGAGTCACACCAGCTGATGTAATGCACATCTTCTCTGTGTTCACCGCGGGTGTGTCAGGAACAGCGTGACATATTCTCTCTGACTCAAATTCCAGTTTTTCTGGATTTCCATCAAAAGTATGAGGCTTGATGAAAGGCTCATTGAGGACACACATGCGTGCAAACTGGACCACGTTTGCTTGTGCTCATGCAAATCTGCTGTGCTTCCTTCCTCCCCCTCACAGGCACACTGCGGGGTGGTTTCCATTCAGAAGGCGAGTCCAGGTTCAGGGGCCGAACCCTCCGCAGCCGGCAGAGCCTCAGCGCGACCAGCAGAACGACAACGGGAACGCAAATCAGGTACCTGCAGTGTGCACGCCTTCAGAACCACAGGGTGGGAAACAAAGAGCAGGAAGTTGTCACTGCCTGGTACATAAAGCTTGCCACCAGGGGGCGCCATGTGTGAGTAAATGGATCAATAAGTCCAGTACAATTCAATTTTACCTGTATAGCGCCAAATCATAACAGAAGTTATCTCAAGGCGCTTTCCAAGACGGAGCAGGTAGAGCTCATACTGGCTCCGGTAGCTCAGACGCACAAGTTACCATAGTGGTTATGTGTTTGAATCCCTTTCATTTTTTTCTTCTCTGTCAAGGATGCAGAAGTCTCAAGAGGGCAAAAAAATAATTCCTTTCACAGCCAAGGGGACAAAATTGAAAGGCATGGCTGGCATTGAGATTATTAGGAGAATTTAAATGTTAAATTGTTATTGTTACTCATACGTACACTTGAGGACTTCTAACTGGTAGGGGACACGAGGTGCTTGCACCAGGTTTCAAAGATGTCTGGTGCCCTAACACAGTCCTTCGCCCTGTCCTCCCTCAGCCCGGAGCGCTGGACGACCGAGGAGCAGAGGGAGTGGCTGCTGATGCCCCTGTGGACGAATCAGACCAGGCCGGACCGATGACTGCGGTCTTAGTTCCTCCTCATAGGGCCTCATTCATGTGGACTCTCTGGGTGTTCTTCAAAACCTTCTTCTCCTCACTTATTCCCGAGGCTCCTCAGGTTATGGCCAACTGATTGCCTGCTTGGGAAGAAAAAAGGACTTCTTAGGACTGGAACAACCATGGCAGAAGTTTGAAACACCAGCAAAATAAAGCAGCTCGTGCGTACAAAGGATGGATCACAGGTTGGACTTTGAAAAAATCATGGCACCATGTGGGAACAGGAAGAAATGGACTATAGACTTGTTTACTGCATTTAATTCTTGGGAAGCGTTGACATGGCTGGGTCGCGATTGTTTGTACCTCTGACTGTATGTACCAGTGTGTGCGGACACATCGTCCTGCTCAGCACCTCCGAGACAAAATCATTCATAGCAAACATCTGACCTTGAGGCACTTTTTTAGTCTTTAGAACATCTGGCCCATGGCCGCAGAAGGTATGAAGTAGGCTAGATGTTCATCACACGGATGAGCTCCCTCGCTCATGCCGATAAGGCAGAAAGTTGAATAAGACCAGAATTCAAATCACGACTCATTCATAGCAGCAGAGTCAGATCATTCCTATTTATTCCTTCTGTCGCTGGACTCACTGTGTGTTCTCCACGTTCATTATTTTTCTGATGAAAGCGATATTTGTGACCAAGTACAACCGAGACTGCCGAGAATTTGTGGGCTGTACTGTGTAGGTATTAGCATGGTAATGGTGCACACCATTTGTAAGCGTATGTACTGTATATATATACACAGCACTTTACGATATATATCTTATGCAAGCGTGTTAATATGATGGCGGATGATCGCTGTACATGCTCATTTGGTCCCAAATTTTCACCCTGTTAGGTGAAACTGCCAAACTAATCATTAACTCGGAGAGGGAGGGACGGCTGTTGGCTGTTGTTTGAATGATCTTTTTTCTGTTTACACAGAAGGGATCTGTGGTTTTCCTCTTTTGCTCGGCCTGATAAACATCTCCAGGATTTGGAGTATTTGTGTGTATTTCCTTACGGGCTGTTCAGTTCTTAACCAACCACCTTTCAGCTTTGCAGCACGTGATTCGTCATTGTGCCTCCAGCTTCATCTCAGCTCAACCTGCTGTAATATCACAAAATAAAGAAGTGATGTTGCAGGTTGCTACTGTACTTTGCTACCAGCATTTTGAAGGACTGTTCAAATAATAGCGCACTAAGGACCAATCATCATTCTCACTGCTGTCACCTAACATTCTGAATAAATGAACTGGTGAAGGGAACCAACTAAATGCACCACTCCACAAACCTCATGTCACGTTTGAGGGGAAAAGATATTTATTTTCATAGATTTTCTTTTTTTGACAGTGAATGACAATATGACTTGTTGTGTTTGGTGCAATTTGAAGATGGTTTTTGCGGATGTTGCATCCTGAGGGCACCATGTGTCTTGAGGAGAGGGAGAACCTCCAAGAGGGCTCGTTGAGGTTTCGGAAAGAGTCATGGGCCCACGTGAAAGACTAATAAGACTTTGGAGTTGTTGTCCCTAAGTAAAGGGAACAAGGAACATCGCATTGCAAAATAATTGTCAGCAGCGTATCTGCTCTCACATTCTCATTTCGATGACTAGTACAAGTCATTTTCAAGGCGCTTTTATCTTGAAGCAGGATACACAGATGAAAGATGGCGGCTTTGGGATAATTTCTCTTCACCCACCTTCGGACCACGATTATCGATGAATAATGTTGAAAATGCTTACATTCACATGCAATAAAGAATGTGAGACACTCAAATTGAGAATCTGATGTGTGTTTCTTCCTGCTCGGTTGCGGTATAATTGAAGAAGATGGAGGGTGCTAACTAGGGATGTCTGATATTGGCTTTTTTGCCGATATCCGATATACCGATATTGTCCAACTCTCAATTTACCGATACCGATACCAGCCGATACCGATATGTGCGCCGGTAAACGCTTCGGGAGCGCATAGGCACTATTTCAGAGTAACGCAAGCATTATTGTATATTTATTGGTTTTTTTCTTATTGGTTTTAAAGCAAAAAAAAATCAGATACCGATATTACATTTTCATGCTATTATCGGGCCGATACTATCGGTAGGCCGATATTATCAGACATCTCTAGTGCCAACCTCAGCCAGCAGAGTCACCACCACTACACTTTTTTTTTCAGATAGACATCAGATGTGTCCCTATTTGATGGGACATTGAAATGACTATGAACCATCAACTTGTAAGGAGACAGAATCTTGGCAATTGCTACGGAGCTAGTTGTGAGGTTAAAGATTGAAGCCAGTGGGTTATTGGAGTCAGGAGGTCATATCATTGTCAGTCCAGCTTGTGGAGCGTCAGTCATGTCAGTATTAGGTACAATTTGGGTTCAACAACAACTCAGCCACCATTCAAGCATAATTACACGAATTCGCAAAGCCAGGAAATCCTCCACATGTTGGTTGTGAACTGGTGCCCGCTCACCCACTCACGTTTGGATTGGTGGTGCGGCCTTGTGCGCTCAACCTCGCAGAGGTTACTGTGGTTCAGCAGGGTTTTATGAAAGGTTTTCTGGGAAGTGTTTGCGTGCCAGTGGTGGTTATTCTGTACCTGTAACTGGTTTAACTGCCCTGCAGTACCCTCACAGCACCCAAGTACCCCCTACTCCACTTGAGTGTAGTGGGTGGTGCCTGTTGTTATTTCCACTGTTGATTGTGCATCTCTGATTCTGACTCAGATTCTGCCAACTAAACCAGATTGAATGAAAACCCGTTTTTGTTCTCCTCTGTAGCCCCCCTCTCTCTCTCCATCTCTTTCTCTCTCCCTCCCCCTCCCCTATTCATCCCATCTTCTGTCCCAAACTTTACTCACTGAGCTCCGAGCCAAGGATGGTGAGCAGACCTGTCGCCTAATTCTGAGGAAATCACCGTCTCAGCTCAGCTTGAAGCTGTATATGGTAACTAAGTATTTATTTATTCACATCCAACAATTAAGCATTTAATCTGTATATGTATGTGATATTTCTGGTCAGTCTGTCTTTATGAGGTATTTATTTATGCAATTCCTATCTTAGGTTTATCCCGGCAAAATGTACTCTGATGACAATTTGCTACATAGTAAATTATGAATTGTTTTCTTGCTTTGTCCTGTTGTTGAAAATATTTTGTCAACACACTAGTGATTGAGGTGTGTCCCGCATGATCCCCAAACCTGAGGGAACACATTGGTGTACTTTGGTCCCTGTCCTTACCGGGGGCTGTACCAGCTTGAATGTTTTGTCATCCAGGACAGCAGTTGTCCCTCTCTGACCGGCAGCCGCTGAGCAGATTGACTCAAGCAGCATTGATCAGGACGTTTTGAGGAGCACGGCTCCAACACAGTTTGGGAAGGTGCCGATCTCGTGAGCATCGTCTGACCTTGGGAGAGGCGGAATGTCAGCGGCTGTAATGTCTGATGCTGCGGTTCTTCTGCTGCTCCTGTGCCTGACTGGGACGTCCCAGGCCTGCCAGGACAACGCAACCTCTGCGTATAGGTTCACTGGAGCTGCGTGCCGACTCACCTACCCTGCAGCTGTCGTGTGTGAGTGACATTCGTTTCTTTCCTCTAACCTACGTTGATTCAAGCAACAACTTTGATGGTTGTGGGCTTTCTTTTTTTCTCTTCTCTCCATGGTCCTGTCCCCCTCGCTCCCTATTGACTGTGCTGACAACAGCTTGAATCAGTCCAGGCAATTTGTATTCTTGTGGAATGCAGCTTCCCTCAAAGACCAGCGTCTCTATCTGTGTGTGAATGGGTCGGCCTGAGCTGGGCTGCACAACCTATGGCAACAGTGTTGGTCATCGTGATTTAATAACCGATCAATTTCTCCTCCAACACCAACACAACTGGATAGGAAAATTCCCCTTTATTTCTCATTTTTACATTCTATTACAATCGTCGGCTTTAAAATAATCCAAATGACCCTTTGATCACTGTTCACTCTCTACTTCAAACACTGCTGATATTACTACTAATATTCTGATTACTGCTACCCATGCTAGTACTACAATCGACACAAATAAGAAGAGTGACAGTGATACTACTGCTCCACTACTACCATTACTGCCACAATCAACACTATTACTTCTACTTGTAAGATAATAGCAATGACAATTGCTGCCACTACTTAAGAAATAGCCAAAAGAGACAATAAATGTTGAGCAAAAAGTAGAAATACAGGAAAATCCTTGATTAGTTTGAACAGAGAGACGAAGTACTTTCATTTTGCGGTACATGATTTTTTGTTTTAAGGCTCACTGCCTGACTGTTTTCCCATGCACCCCCTTATCTATAGGACACACAGTTAAGTTAGAAACCTCTTAACTAAGGGTTAGTTTGGCCAGCTATTTGCCATTTTTATTTGTGTTGAGTTTGAGGGGGTCAGGGTGCAACAGTTGATTTGATTAGGCGTTCAAACTCCAGCTCAGTCACCAGGTTGGCTCACTTGACCAACTGTGGGGTCGACCATGCTCTGGTGGTTCCTCCCATTTAATGTTACTAGGGATGTCAGATTTTGGCTTTTTTGCCGATATCCGATATGCCAATATTGTCCAACTCTCAATTTACCGATACCGATAACAGCCGATACCGATATGTGCGCCAGTAAACGCTTCGGGAGCGCATAGGCACTATTTCAGTGTAACGCAAGCATTATTTTATTTTTATCGGTTTTTATTTTATTGGTTTTAAAGCCAAAAAATCCGATACCGATATTACATTTTTATGCTAACATTGGGCCGATAATATCACACTTTATAAATTTTATTTATTATAAATCTATATAATATATATTTATTATAAATCTGATTATGCTG
>OMPJ01034330.1:32294-56067 GCA_900312935.1 Carapus acus | reverse complement strand
CATTTATTTAATTCTTATATAAAAAACTAAAATATATAAAACAAAATAAAGATATATATAAAATAAATCTATTCTTATTTTTGTATTAAGAATAATAAATACATAAAATCTAAATCTCCCCCTTTGAGTTTTGTTGTCTGTCACTCAAACAGTCGCTATTTGGGTTGGAGGTATTTAGCCCTGGCCGCTTCTGTCCACTGTGTCCTGAGCTGGACTCCTAACGTGTCTCTGTTGTCCTCCATCACACACAACAGCATGAAAGCAAAGATATAGGATCTTTGCTTTCAGACTGCCCTGGGCAGCCACACAAGGACAAGACGTGTGTGCATGTGGATGCGGCTCTTGAAATGGAGGGCGTCAGGGAAAACTGAACACAAACTGCCCATCAGAGAAAAGAACACACCATTAGTTTCCATGGAGATCTGTGTCGGAAACACACACACTGACAATTGTCTTTTTTTTGGCTGTGTGCGCACACGCTCTTGTGTGTGCGTGTGTGTGTGTGTCGTGGGGGGGGGAGCAGGACATGACTCATGGGTGAAGGCTACAAGGGCTGGTCAGACAGAGAAAGGAGGAAAGAGGCTTCATTCTCTGCAGAAATATTTCCTTCCCAGTTTTCAAGTGGCCAGATTGAGCACACACATGTTCAGGTGGCATGATTAAAGGCTACGCGGACATACACACTTAGCCAACTAAAGAGGATGAGAGGAGGACCACTCATGGAAATGGAAGGAAGAGCATCGAGAAGAGAAAGATGATTGGCGTCAGCTCCTGAACGGGCATCGGACCTCATCTGCAACAAAAATGCTCGAACTGCGATGATGAAAGAATATTTTCTTGAACGTGGCAAACTATCCATCAGCCTCAGCAGACTGATGTCCACCTCAGTCAAGGAAGAGTCAAAGTGGAGTTGCCACATTCTCTGCATAAATGAAATGCTGAGATGGAAAGCCGCCTCTGATTTTCAAGAGAGCGAAGGAGAGGCATGAACACTGCCGGTTGGGGGTTGGGAGATGGTTGGCGGCGCCTGAGCAGCAATTCTACCCTCTGATAATCTTTTCACGTGAATATAAATGCATTCCGCCAGCGTCCAAACCTTTTGATTGTTCCTTCTCACTCGGAAATCTCCTGCTTTCCTCACAATGACTTCTGACACTCTCACTTTGGACGTGCAGGGCATCAGACTGAATTCGCTGCAAGGACATTCTGGGGTTACACAGACACACACACACTTGCAAACAAAACGTTGGTTACTATTCAATGGCCGACGCAGAGATGGAAAGCCTGTGTGGAGCTTTTGAAAGTTCCTGGTTGGATTTCAGGACACTCCTTTAAAAGTGTTCTGTGCTTTTAAGCAAAATATGGAACATCTGATTGTTCCTGATGCACGCGGGGCTTTCTGAATAACATCGGTACAATTGGTGAGTGCATGCACAGACAAAAAAATGCAGTAATTTCGATAAAAGAAGTACATTCGTGGAGTCCATTTACCATTTACCTGCATTTATGTGTGTGAGGACGAGAGCAAAGGAAAAGCACACATAAAAATTATGTCCTGTCCTTCACTATCCTATCTATCCATCAATGTAGGCATTTACCATTATTTTTTCAGCGCTGGATTATCATGCTCAGTTCACGTGATAATGAATTCCACCTGCCCATCAGTGAAGTTAATCACGCTTATTTTAAAACGTCGAAACATCTGAGCAGAGTGTTAACGTTCGACCACGTGAAGGTCAGATTTCATTGCTGTTAATAACAAGAATACAAAAATCAAAGGAGATGAGTGACAAAGTTGTCCTGCACTGCTCAATACAATTTACATTCTGAGGTTACTGAAAATATGCCTGAGCCTTGCAAGGAAAAACGGACCGATCATTACAGCAATTAATCATATTTTTCATTAATGAAGTTATCACTTATACATTCGTTATAGTCTCCCCCAGTCGTGGCTTCCCCACAGCTTTCCTCTTGGTTGCACTTCTACCAGCACAGTGTGTCTGCGACGGAGCTTTTTATCCCACGTCATCCCCCTGTTGCAGTGTGAAGAGAAATCTGCCTGCAGGCTCTCAAAATCCACAGCGCGCCAACGTGTCAATTAAAATAAATAGTGATGAAACCGCTCGCCTCGTGGATCGTTTACGCGAGCAGAATTTCAGTTGGCGCGACCTGTGGACATCATGGCCCGTCGAGCCGTACTTTGATGGGTGACTTCGCCCATTAAAGTTCGGATGTTGTTCGACAAGGAACAACGTCTTCTGGGGCTCCAAAAAAATTGGGAAGGTATTTTCCTCTCGTTTTTCCCCCACTTCATAATGGCTGATGTGGGACATGAAATTGGTCTGGATGTACGATGTGCTTGAAAAGCCATTTTGGGGACAGACCTTTCATTAAAGAAAAAAAAAAACTAGCCCTGGCTAGCACACCAGCCAAACTGGGACCTAAGAAGCCCGTCTCAGATGGATCAAGAATTTACCTGCCAAATTATGAGCGGTGGTCCTCAGCTCTAGGCTTTAACGATTCACTCCAGATGTTGTTGCTGGGAAAGCCCATCATGCGTGGTCCAGCCACGATAGGTTTGCAAATATTTGAGCTGTCTAGGCATGCTGGTAGCCCCACGCTAACACGCAGCCAGATGCTCGTCAGTACATGGAGTCTCTCTTTTTAGTAATGATGTCTAATCTGCCCACATGCGAGACCTGTCAAGATTTGCAGCTGTTGCACGTCTGAATAACATCAATAGTTTCCACGTCCACGGCATGAAAACATGGTATAAAGAGGCTTTGATTTCCAATCAGCGGTAAATACGGCACACAAATTGTTCTCTCACCAGCTTGAATCTGAGCCGAGTAGTTACTGTGACAACCACACAATAAGGGATGAAATAATTAGCTTGATTATCGAATTCTTCAGCATTATCAAAGCAATTATCCTGGTGCATTAAGCCTGAAAGTTTTACATTGGTATTAATAACTGTACGGTTAAGTGTAGCACCTCTTGCTGATCTCTAACACGTGCTAAAGGCAATTACCATGAATCACTTTGTTATTCTCTGCATGGGCAAGAGAAATGTTACAAGTCCAATTAGAAAAATGGTGATATATCACAGCAGTTAAGGCCACTTATGAGCGCGGTGATAATTTGTGGGGGAGGTGAAAAAATCCCGTCTTTGCCAGCGTCAAGACTCTTCAAAACACGTTTTGAAGAAGAACCAAAAGGAGAAAATGGTAAATATGCATAAAATGCGCCGTATGCCTTCATTTCTCTCGCTCCTTCTGTGTACATTACGAAACACAAGACACTTAAGGAAAGGTCAAGGAGGGTTTCTGGAAATCAGTACAATCCACACCCTGACCTTATCAATGCTCATTTGCATATTGGCACCTGCCCCCAAAAGCGTGTTTGACCTTTCACAATAGAATGAACTTCTGTTTATATTGCGAGGCAACCGTTTACCTCGCTAGGTAACAGAGCTGCTCGGCGGGGTCCCTCCCACAGCTGGTGAGACGCGAAGGGGAAGAAGGGGGAGCGCCTCCTTGTTTTAAGACATGGAGGTGCACAATCTAATCCGCAAAGCAGCGCATAATTCTCTTTTTTTGCGGGGGGTGAGGGGGGGAGGCCGAGCTCAGCAATATGGTGGATAAGTGCTGTCCTATTCATCCCGTCTTTTCATTTCGCGCTCCAATTAAAGGAAATCAATGCCTCCTGGCCTCCGTTGCAGGTGGGGCTTTATCGTGACCTCATCCAGCCGAGACGCCGCACGCCGAGTGAATGACAATCGCGCTCCTCCGAGCGAGGTTGCAGAGCGGGTCAGTGCAAGAGGTGCACGTCCACACCTTTCGCTCGCTTCCACCGAGGCATTTCTTTCTCCTTCCTTTTCTTTGCGGGGACGTTTCCTCGTCTTTTCCTCGCGTGAAAGTGACAGATGGCTCGATATTGAGGAGGTGACACGCGGGTCACAGATCAGTTGACCTCCGTCTCTCCACGCCGCGGCTAATGAGCGGGCTAGTCTCGTCTCGTCTCCATCATGCCGCCTCCCTCTCTCTAAGCCTCCAGCTTTCGGTTCCAAGCGACCACAGAGACGAGCCGAGCGGGGGACGCTTTGAAATTCGACAGCCTTAATACACTACTCAATTACACTTCCACCCACCTCTGCTTGTTTGCGCGCGCACGCGCTCACACACACTCCTCAAGAGCAGCATCAACGACAAACAATGCCACGGGATGGCATACCCACTGATTAGTGGGGGAGGGGGCGGAACCAGAAGGCAAATTAATTGAATAATCTGAAATATGCAGATGAATAGCTTTCAATTTAAATGCAGATTTTGGCATTTTTCTGCAGGCAGCTGGGAGGATGTGAGGGGTGTGAGAGAGAGAGAGAAAGACATGAAGTAGAACTGCTACCAAAAATAATTTAATCATCAGTTATTATGTTGATATTTTTATTCAAATCAGCTTTTTGTTTACCATTTTGGCAGCTTTGTTCATGTGAAACCCGATAAATAACTATAATTACCGCATGTATCTTGCGGACACTGTGTCATCAATTTGATTCATGGTGCCACTGACGCCGAAAAGGAGCGTACAAAACAAACAGACCAAAACAAGATGCTGATATTAGTATACATTGAATTTCTCTCTTTGCCTCATTTTTGGCTTTTTTGCATCGCCGCGCCTGTGGTTGTACACAAGGTGCTACTTTTTTAACGGCTTCTGAGCCCTAAATTGGACTAGAGCGATAAACCCCGTCTGTGTGTGCGCGCAAATGTTTGTAAGGGGACACTTCCGTTTCAATTTGCCAGTTTGCCAACAAACACAAGGTGCACTCCGTGGCCACTTTACGCAGAAACACCTGTGCTGTGAATCTGGCGTCTGGAGTTGCATCACCCCTCACCGACGCTGCGCCGTTACGCGACAGCCTCGTATTTCAACGGTATTTGGAACCCTGGGTGTGAATACATTGGGCGGAATCTAACAGCTTGTTTGCGGCCTTGTGCTGTCCAACGGCCCCGCAGAGAGTGATAGAGCCAAAACAGACCGATGCTGTGGTCCGCGGTGCAATGTCGCACGTTCATTTGTCAGCGCGGCCGGGATAAACAATCGTGACGCAAATGTCGAAAGGGGCGAAAACCATTGTGGGCATGTCATCAAATGAACTGGCCCTCCCCTGGATCACAACGTGGCAGCCTATCGTCCGAGCTAAAAGTGAGACTGATGAGAGACAGGAGACATTACGTGGGGAATATTCGGGCCTGAGCTGCAGCTTCGCCAGCACTTCATAAAACAGTACAAAAAAAGACAACAACCAGTGCCGTTAATAAATTTCTCGACAATAATAACTGCCAGGAGAAATCCTGGAATGAAGTTGACAGAGTGGATTATAATAATCAAAACAGGCATTTTAAAACAACATTTTTGTCGCTGCAGTTACAAGAGAGGGAAATCTGAAACTGAAATGCCTTTTAATGTATTCTCCCATTTCCCAGCCAGCCTTTGTGTTTGCGGCTTGCAAATCAGCCAGTGCTCTTCCTCGTCGCCATTAGTGGCTCGCTGGGTCGTATTTTGTCACAGTCTGTGAACAGGGAAATTTTTGTTTCATCTCGCTACTACTGCAATCGGCAACTTTTATCTGACAACAAAACGCAGGTATGATCCACTGAACTGCCTGATCTCACATGTGAAAACAGACCTTTAACAGCTATCTAAAGAAGGTAACTCATGTGTACTATGACAAATAAGGCATTGTACAAGTAACTGTCAAGTCATTGTCATCTCTACTTGGTACTACATGTTCCTCAACTACTGTACACCAATAGAACACTGTACAAGCTCACATACACCTGCAACACATGTAGTCCAGGCACAAACCTCCAAAAAATGAGGTTTGTTTGCTGGTGTGATCGTTACCAACGCCACAGTGTGGCAGGTGAAGCTTTTCTATTTGTGTTTGTCAATTTTGTATACGAGCACTGTGCAGAGAGAGCGCAGTGTTATTTTGTCAATTATAGCGCCTTTGCATAGCAATGCAGAAAGGAAATTGCACTCCGTTTCTAAAAATTGTAGGTTTATTCAGATGCAAGGCATGAAATCAATTTAAATCACGACGCCCCTTTCTCCAAACTCCTCCGAAATATCTCTCAAGGAACTGCAGAGAAAAATATAGGTTTGGAAGAAAAGGGGGCAGAGTGCAGCAGTTGTTCTTCAATTGTTCGGCACATTCACCTGTATTGTTGCATTGTTGTACCAAAACCTCATAATTGCATGTTTACGCTAACACTTTGTTGATCCAGATTTTGCCTCAAATTAATGACGCAGCTCTAATTCTGGCTCGAAACCAAATCAACACAGACAAAAAAAAAAAAAAGAAAAATCACAGGCTAGATTTTCTGTTCACGGCAGATGGTTATGCAAAGTTTCTTAACGGAGAGGACGAACTGAACCACACACAAATAAGATGATGCTGTGACGGCATGTGCACACCCTCTTTGTCATAAAACGTGAGCACCGTCACAAAACTATTGTTGTTTCAGCCGCAGTCTACGGCACTGCTAGCAAACCCGGGGTTGCGTCCAATCTGACAAAGACCAACAGACGGAAGAGCAGCCCAGATAACAGGCTTATCGCCCGACAAAAAAGGAGCTACATGGTGAAAAGTTTGCAGGCACGTGCTCAAATCAGGCCCATTACGAGGCTCCAGGCCATGTTTGCCCGGGCCTGTAGTCAGTCGTAACCTCTACTGTCAAACTGGGCTTTGAAGTCAATTTAAAATTCATTCGCTCCGGCAACCAAACTTTCCAAGCAATGATGGCTCGGAGTGCATCTTGCACACATCCAAACACGCTCTTTTCTTGCTGGCTAATGTATTTATGTGGCATTAATCATTCCCAAGTGGATGATAAAAAGGGAGACGGGTCATTAAGACTAGACAGCATTCATAAAATGAACTTTATTAACCGGCCTTCCGCTTCCCTCCGACACGAGGAGACAATACTCATCCTTTTGCTTGTTCAAAACGGGCCACTCGAGTGCTGCTTATAATACACATCTTTCCACTTTTCCAACATCCTTCGCCAAACTATCCGACTTCAAATGTTCCGCCCCCTGTTCCATCTTGTGGTCTGGTGAAGGGTCTCTAATTGAGAAAGTGACTGGCCAAAGTTTCCAATTCCCAATTAGAGCAGGGAGGGAGAGATAAAAACCGAGCGAGGAAGAGTAACAGACAAGCGGCGAGACAGACAGCATGAAAGTTTCTTCTGTTAAGAATGCAGCCTGGTGCCAGTGTCTTTGATTACTTGCTAATGAGCTAATCAATAGCCCAGCGGTGGGTCTGCTTTGGGGAGATGTGTGGCACAGAGGTGCAATTTGACTTTGTACAACATCATCCTCTGCTACTCATCTATTCTCTGCTTTTAGTCACTGTGATCTTACCAAAATAAACACGGTCAACAGAGAAAAATATAAGCTGCAGAGGAATAAACCATACAGTATATTAGATTGCACTTCAAATTGAAAATTAGACAAACATAAATATCTGTATATCTGGCCTGTTGTTCACGGCAATGGAGGTAGAGAGGTGGCGCAGAGGTCGGAAAATAAAGAGGTCGAAAAAACAAAGCAAAAAAAGAATGCTGAACTAGCGAGGATGTGCACATGTAAGCCCTGTTTTATTTTCCTTCGAAACATCCGGGATGGAGAATGTTCAAAGCACCCAGACACGCACAGCTAAGGTGTTTATCTGGTTGATTAGCAGAGCCTCATAAATACCTAATCACTGCTGTTAATCAGCCCGCTCACGGAGGAGCGAGCTAAAAATATAAAGAGAGACATGCGAGCTCAAGTTAGACTTACACACACATCAAAGCTGCAATCACAGAGAATTATGCGTATCCAGTTTTTACTTGTGTACTTCTTTGTGTAAAGCAGTGAAGACTGACCATATTTTGGATTGAAACACCATCAGCAATAAACTGAAGAGGAACGTGGCTACAAACTACTGTACATTGACATCCAGCTTAGAAATGTGATGGTGGAGTAATGTGGGTCACTCTTCGCACATTATAAAGTGTTCTGTAAATGCCGATTTCCACATAGTACAACCACTAGATGCGATATTGTGTGAGCAAAACTAGCTAAATAATCTGCAGTATTTGTTTGCATTAGCATGACAATGCACCCTTTATGATTACTATCCAGAAATGCAGTATGTATCTCAATAGGTTTCTCCTCCTCACACGCCCAATACAGTCAAATATCACTTTTCGAATATATTCATGGACGCATTTCAAAAAACGCCAAGCTGAGGAAATATCCACCCAACACTGAAAAATTGGCACAGATCTCGAATAACCAGTCAATCTGTCGACTCTGCACAAAAATCTTTTGAATGTCATCTCGCTCGCGAGAGCAAATTACCTCCGAGCCAAGTTACACCAATCAACAAACCTCGTGAATTCACAACAGAGATTACGTATCGCCGCCTTTCTCCTGCTTACCGACACGCGCACGGCTGTTTTAAAGGCCTTGCGGACTGACTGAGAGCGGCAATATCACGCTAAAACTTTGAAATAAAAAAGGAACATGAAGTTAAAAAATAATTTGTATGCAGTACATAATGGATGTGCGAGAAAGGAAGAGTGTGACAGAGACAGTTTAAACGGCTTATATCACAGCAGGGGGGATTTGAGGGCCCCTGCTAGAGGGGATATTAGCAGGATTATCGGGGGAACCCTGCTGCTGAAGTGAAAAACATCTGAATCCTACCTTGGTGCCTTGTGCCTCAAATCTCAAGTTTCTACTCCAAATACTTTGCGACCTTTGCCCACAATCGGTCCGCTTTCATTCTATTCGCAAAACCCTCAATGCTTGACATGTTGTCAGATCGAGTGTTGTGGTCCGTCAGAGGTTGAGGTCTCTGAGCCCCCTCAGCAGTTGCAGACTGAGGCTGTCTAAACACATAAGTGATTTTTCTGTGTAGATGTTTCTGTACCTTTTTGAAAAGCAGGGAGTCCTCCATGTGCTCGGCGTACACTGAGGTGAGCCTGTACTGGTTCTCTGTGGTGATATCTATCTGGTAGCCAGTCAGCACATAGCAGACGGTGCGGAACTCCTGGATCTTCTTCTGAAACACTTCTTTCAGCCTCTGGTTCCTCAGCTCAGAGCTCCCCAGCTGCTTGCGCAATTCTGAAAAAAAAGTTTGTTTCAAAGGAATACGTGGAGTGGAGACGGAGACGGAGACTGTGCTTCGCTTGAGAACATATAGATGTTTTGTACTTGGCACTTGCATAATTTGTCACTTTTCAAAAAGTGCGTCAGGACTTAAAATAAACAGACGGTGTATGAAATATAATGGAGTTGGGTAGCAGTCCATATGTTCACTGCAGGACGACTTTGTATCTTAATGAGAATGGGGACAGGAATGGGCAAGACATCAAACTTAGTGTATTGCATAAATCCGAAGACTTTAGAATGCAGAATTCATCTCATCTATAGCCCCAAAACGGGATTATTCCTACACCATGAAACGCTTCCAGGAGATCACCAAGCAAGCCAGCTACGGATGCGATACACTCTCAATGCACCATGTGAACTCATAGAGAAATGTCTGAAATTAGACTTTGCAGGGACAATGGTTGCCACAATAGAGTGCAGTTCGATTCCTGGTCAGGAAAGTGGTGAGTCCAGTTACAAAGGCCGAACACCAAGTCTGGAGTTTATGGCGTGTCTGCAGATTGTGTGATCATCGAGAGAGAGTAGAGATGACGGAAACAACACATATCATATCCATTATAACATAGCTTTTAGTGACTTATGCCTTTCACAGGGGCACGAGGCTGAGGAGAGAATGCTGCATGCATGCAATTAAGCAAAAGTGTATGTCAACACACACTCTGTAATCTCACCAAAATCCTAAACAATCACTCATTATATCTATTTTCGCCAAGTCTTTCTAAGAAAAACAAATATCTCATTACTTTGTGCAACATTGACAGCAGGAGTCCATATGTTGAAGTTAAAGCAAACTAGGTGGTGAAAATAAAACATCCACTCTATGCCGTATTTACCCACTGCTACACAGAGACAGATGGCTCGCTATGGGTAATGAAATCAAGGAAGATGATTGAGGAAAAAGTGGTAAAAGAAAGAGAGGGAGGCGTTTGAATCAATGCCTCCGAGGTTTGGTATTTTTTCCCTCCCTGTGCTCTTCTGTGAAAGCGATGCACTGTTTCCTGACCCCTGCGCCCCATCAGGGTCAATGATCCAATGATCCAGTACATTGGTGTTGTCGTGTTCATTCTTTGGTTCTGGTAAGGACTCTCTGACCCAGCTGGTCATTATAAAAAAAGATCCTGACCTGGAAACTACAACGCACTCTTATCTGTTCTAAATGAATCAAAGTAACATCATTTTATTTTCCCCTTCAGAGAAAATTACGCTATGTGAGTGGCCATGTCTTCCGTCGCACACACCAGCCTGTCTGTCAAAAATAGGTGCTCCTTCTCAAGCAGACGTCAAATACATATAACTTATTCGAACAAATCTTTTAATGGCTCCAATCCAGTGACCTATTCTCAAGTCGGCAAAGCTTGGTGTCCTCATTTGTTCTCTCCATCTTGCTTATTCGCATGCTCTTTGTCGTTTTTCTGTCAAACTGAAATAGGTGGGAGGCCATTCATGGCTTGAAATGAATGGCCTCGATGTAACTAAGAAACAACCAAGGTCTCTGAAGGACTGAGAAAATTCTAGCACACTTTTCAGAAATGGCCGTTGCTGCTGTCTGACACTGCAACAGTTGCAAATTCTTGCTAACTTGTGTCAGTGCTACGAATTGGAGAAGCAAGTTGCAAATCGACTGAATTACCATTTCATTGGTGGTAATATTACCGCCTGAATTTCCTTTATCATCGTTGGTTATGTCATTGCAATCCAATTGGAGAAATTTATTCCAAGGAGGTGATCAGCTTCACCGACAACTGATGAAAAAACCTCCCCAGGATGACTCATCCCCACAAGTAATTCCTTCATTGTGAAAATGTACCATTGTGTGCACTGTTAACTCATACTTGGGATGCATTATGCAGAGGAGAATGTTGTTCTTGATCTAGATTCATGATCATGTCACAATGCCGCACTTTCTGGAAATTTCCTCAATTTCATCACATGAGCCAAACATACTGTGGAGTATATACGTTATTTTTCTGAAGCCATCGTGGCCGGAACCATTAAACCTCTTAATCATAAATAATAAAAGATGAGCTAAAAATGCGAGGTGACACTGTCATGATGGCAAAATAATAACTACGGTACATACAGCTGTTTGTGGGCAAAACGGGAGACTGCATTTCCTGCTGTGTTAACCTCATTGCAGCTTACGGCTATATTCAGCATTTCACTTTGCTACACATCATTTTCAAGGCTGTTCTTTTAAATCTTTCATTTCAACATAGCTGCCCTACATTTCCAGGCAAAGTTTGAATGCTTCTCAAAACTGATTCACAGGTCCTCATTCGTGCGGGGTAGGTACTTCCTTTCCTATCTCAGTGACACTTGTGAACTAAATGAAGAGGTTCTGGGCCCTGAATGTAATTACCATTTACCACAAGACAGATAAAGTGGAAGGGTCAGGAGGAGACATAAAGGAATAAACGGTGAAGTAAAAAGTAAAACTGTAGAGGAGCAAAAAAGCAAAAAACCTCAGCCCTGGAGAGAAAGTAACATTTCTTGTATCGCCGAATGAAAATTCATGGATAATACAGATAGACGGTAGAAATGTAATGCGTGTGTTGAAATGTAATTTGTGCTTGAGTCATTGACGGTGAAGTAGTCAAAGCAAGTGCCACGTCTCTTGCATTGCTGATGAAACGAGTGAGAGGTAATGAGCCAATTAGCGGGCCGGAGTGAGTCTGAACCTGCTGACGTGCGTCATCGCGGGGATCTTACCAAGCACCTCCTCCGACGGTGGCAACGTGAAGCTGAAGCTAGGTGTGCTCACGCTGGCGTCGTCCTGACCGTGAGGCTGAGCGCCCCCCTCCTGAACGGAGCGCACGTAGTCTCTGAGACGTGTGACTTCCTCCCGAAGAGCCTCCACTTCCTGCTGCCGCTGTTGCTTAGCAACACCGACGGGGTTCATTTTGAAGTGGAGAACTTTGGTTTTGACCGGATCGTAGTCTCCCTGAAGCACAGAGAGGCAACTGTTTGAATCCATACAACAACAAAAAAAACGTGTGTCCTCCAATCTCTGAAATGAATTTTAATTAGATGCAAAAATGAAAAGATTGTCATAGCGGTAGAACTGGAAAGTCCAGCACTGAGAGTGACACACCAGTTTCTCAACTCACTTAAAGCCATTTCACATTTATTAGTAATTTTCCATGAGGCTGGCATCAATTCTGAGCAATTTCATATTTCAAATTATTCCAGCAGCCTTAAAAACCTCTACTTAATGGTCGCCCGGGAGGATTTTTGTCTGGGATGTCACAAGAATGAAAGGAGATGTCACTCATCTGCCTACAAAGATGAGGTGAGCGCTTTTGAAAAAGTAAATGTGTGGCATATCCTTGACATTGTAAATGTACATGTATGTTTCATATAGTGCATTTGAAATCTTCCCGATGACGATGACTTATCATTTGCTAAAAAAAAAAAAATGTGTGTTTCAAGGTATAGAGGCATGCCACACAAAATGTGGCCTGCATGCAGCTACGGTCTATTAACTTGTTTTCGTTTCAGATGCATTTGAGTGAATGATTACTCTCGATTGAGGTGGATCGATTGTATCAGCTTTACACACCAATCATTGTTTACTTGTCAAATAAAAGCTGAGCTTTCACGCGGCACATCACTCGCACTTCTACAATGCACTTAGTCATACTGGGTGCACTCCATTGGAGCCAATTGCTATGTTTTTGTCAGGAGTGCTTTCAAAATTTTCCTCAAGTGCTCTCTCTCTCCTCTCCTCTCTCTCTCAACGTTGAGTCTTGTTCCTCTGTCAACAAACAAATTCTGTGTTTGCCTTGAGGCATCACGCATCACTGCGGAAGAACATCGTGCAGTCATGTCTTCACATAATATTCAGGCAGTCAGGATGACTTATGTTCTATGTTTGTCATAGTCAACCAAGAGTTTGTTGCAGTTTTCCGTCAAAAGTAATTCTCAGTTTTCATAAAAATTGCATATCCTGTTTTTATCACTGTTTTTATAACCACAGGCTATAAACCTGATCCCTAATGTGGAGCCTCAAGATCTCAATACTTTTAAATACTTTTAAAAGCACTAAGGGTATATTAGGGACAAAGAGCAAAATCTGGCTATCACACACACAGGATGCCACGGATCTATTTTTCAGAAACTTACGCATACCACCACAGCGGCTAAATTTGTTTAGGGTATTGTTACATGATTGCATAATGCTGTGCAGTGGAATTAGTAGAGGCAACTGTTGTGACAAATTTCTATTTTGTCCTTTTTTTTTTTTTACAGGAGGTTGTATTGGGGTGGTTGCTAGTGTTGTCAAATTGATTAATTCATGATGCAACCACTTCACACCGGCTTACAGATCGTGTTTTCTCCGAGCTTGATTTCTTCAGTTTGCAAGAATACATTGAGATTCCAAAGAAAAAAAGCGCTGAAAGTATGTGTTGTAAGCCTGCTTTCACACTAGGGAGCAAAGAACTACAAAGTGCTGGTACTCAAGAGGGACCTTTTCTTCACCAGTCCCGCATACATTTTTAATCAAGTGAGCATTATTTAAACATAAACGATCACTTGCATGCTTTTAGACGAACTGGGAAATGTCGTATAGCCTTAACACCAAAGAATATATAGAAATACCCAACTAAAACATGGACATCAGTCACCGCAGTCTTTTTATGAGACAAAGACGACAAGGAGGAGCTTTCTACGAAACTGAACAACCATTGTCACCATAGGATTATCTATAGAGTATAAATACTGAGGCAATAACAATATTTTTTTTCCCTAATATTCTTATGTAAGAGTTTGCAGTGGACAGCACATGTCCGTCTCAATGGCTCTATTCACAAGCTTGACCTAAGCGATCCCAAGACAAGACGGATGGGATATAAAATGCAGTTCCCCGCAGTGGTCTCCTCCAGGTTGGAAATCCATCCACACCTCCCTTGGGAGAAGTCCATAAAGCATTCCATTTGGTCCATTTACCATTGCTTGGTGGCATGTAAATTAGATGCCTCATCTATCAATAATTAAAGAAAACAAACTTTCTCACACGCAAGCGCGCACACGTTACATTGCACCAAACGCCTACGCGTCTCAAACTGATTTGTTTAGAGGAATATGATGACACCAACCTTGCTGAAATTCACCAGAAAAGAATACAAGCGATATAGGAATACATGCTCAAATTATATTACCTACAGTTCAATAGTTCGTAAATAAGATTGGTTGCGTGTGCACGCAAACACACAACCACGTGCACACATATAAACACACAGACACACACCTGCGCCCTTGATTACTGGCTGGAATTAGATTCCAAATGCCCCTAAGCAGTGTTACCAAATAAACTTCAGGTGTGGGGGAGAAAAAGAGGCACAGCAGAGGAAAGGGTATAAAATGGCAAACAGCAAAGGACAAAGAAAAGAATGGTAAACAGTACATAAAAATGGAAAAGTGCAGTATTATTGCCTTGAGCGCAAGATAAAAGTGGCATGAATACAGTGGGAAAAAAAGCTGTGTGCCCTTGTTAAGCATGTTATAATTAAATGGCAAGAAAGGGATGGAGTGCTGCAATGTGAGGGACGGTGAAAGTATCCTCACCGCATTTGTAACAAGCTGGACACAAAATACCACCAGGGGATTTGTGTTTTAATTTTGGGGTGTGCGCATGTAGCCCTGGGTCAGCATGGTACAGTATATCGCACAAAGGGACACTGAAAAACAAAATATCTTTGCGAGTTAATCACAATCTTCTACTAGAACTAGGACACTCATTGCTTAAATATCTGTAATGGACCACATGTAGGATAGTTGGACGGCGAAGGAAAAGACTGTTCTTCCTTGTCGGTTTGGCCTTTCTACCAAGGCGAGGTAAACTCTCAGGGTACAAATGAATTCTCTACCTTCTTTGCGTTCACTACTTTCCATTCAGGTTCACACTGCACCATCACAAAGGTAATCAAATGTCTTTGTTAATGCCGGTTTTCCTCACGCGGTGACTTGCATGCTCCCATGAAAAGGGAGGAGCTCTCAAAGCCAAGACTGTGGCGAGGAAGAGGATGGGACCATATTTCACAACAGACTGCAGAGGATTCCATTAGAGGCATACGGGCACAAAGCTATAATGGCCGCGGAGAGCAATGCCAATACTGCACATAAAGAAGCAGACAGAGATACTGGCAGAGAGCTACCTGTAAAAGCACAAAATATCTTTTTACGACACACTTTGCATCGTGTGTGTGTGTGTGTGTGTATGTGTGTGCATCTCTGTGTGTGTGCTCGCTTTATGTTGAGCCGTACTTTTCACGACTCCACACGCTGAGTACTGAGACACTGACATCGGCTGCCCCTCGATAAAATCTATACCGTTTTACTTCATTTACTGAGTAAATGTTGTAGTCAGCGCAATGTCTGGATCTCGTTGATTGGACATCACCTGGGGTAAATGTGTAAACAAGCCTGAGCATCTATGCATTAATGGTTTCATTGCAATCCCAGCTCCAAGCAGTGTGAAATATGGTGAGGCAAGTAATAAACCAGCATAAATACTGTATGCGGTCTTATAAGCATTATAAGCTTTAATATAAATATCCATGGGGAAACCATTCTGGGAGTTATAGTGGTTTCTCCATTGGGCACCGTGAGTGGTCTCTAACTGCTCACTCTGCCCTATACAGAGACGGAATGTACTGTACCATAAATCAACAGAATCCTGACACTGTTGTGACGCTACTTCCCAAATGTGTTGGTGGCTGGCTGAGGAGGCAGTTTATCTTTAAGCCATCTCCATACCAGGTCAGTCAAGCAAGTGAACGTGGTGTGGTAACCACGATGGGATAAGATGTATCTGCTTGAAACCATAAGTTAGAAAACATTCCCCTTCTTCCTGGTTCAAAACATCAAAATAATGGTTTCACAAGCAGTACTGCTTAACTCCTGACACGCATGCATGGAGGAAAGAAACTGGGGTAAAGCAGTCTCCATGCTGAATTATAATTCTATTTGTAATGTGATAAATACTAATGCCAAATTGTTGGGATATCTGGACAAATCCACAGAAACTGCTTAATACTGTGGTATTTCCACTTGGCCTATTTTGAGAGTGAGCTGATGTGTTTACATGTATATTTTCATGTTTCTCCACATTATATTTAGACAGACAGAGGAGGCACTGAACTTTTAAAAGCGATGCCCTTGTCTTTTTTCGAGACTTGGGAAGAATATAATAAAAATTGCTGAGACTTCCCACTGCTCCTAAACTCGAGAGCTTTCACTGCAAACTAGTCAAGTCAATCGTGGAATATGTCACACTACTTTTAAGGAATAGTTCTTGTGCCACGAGAGCTTTTAAGTGAGGTGGATCCTTTGGCGATGTTGACAGGTTTCGTTCCATTTTGTGTACGTCCACCGCAGGGTTAAAACTAAATCCCTTCATACAGAAATAGAACCACCTGTGGGTGAGTCATGGCAAGACTGAGGTTGGCGACTGGTGCCAAAGACAAAAGAAGCACAAGGCTAACAATGGTACCACAGCGTCCCTACCTTCAAAGGAGGGTGGCAGTTATTCATTGAATTTGAAAAAGATGTGCAAAAACAGTTGGCTTGCATGTAAATTGACTTCTTCTGTGAGCAGTTTGTTGCTTACTTCAAACATTTTTGAGCATGTCAAGGTGCCAAGGTGAAACGGTCTGTGGAGTTTCCCACTCAAGCACGTCATGGTATCAAAGTCGATGTAGAAACGTAGGAACGGGGCTTCAATGGCTGCTGAAGAGCTTTAATGTATTTCTCCCGAAAAGGGTTTACTGTTGAAGATGACAACACACACGTTGGACCTTGAGGTCAGGTGATATGAAAGAGAGATAAAAAAGGACTTTCGACTATACAGTAGAAAGAGCGTTCCTCACTAGAGAAGAAGAAGTGACTAAGACATGAGCCATGTCCCCTTCACAGCTCCATAATTACAGTTCCTCCCAGGAGATTGAGATGATGGTCACATCTAACATCACGTAACAGCAATTAACATCCATCACCTGGTTCAACTTACCATTACTGGAATTGTGAGTAGGCTGAATTTTCAACCTTGCATTTGACCTTAGAAAGGTCAACCTGCTGTCTAGGATCAAAATGTGATTATGAAAACTTACTGGTAAATGAAAAATACAGATTTTACAGCAGATGTCATTGCTGTTATGAACTGTGACTTTCTGCTCCTATTAGAAGCAATTTTTCTCTGTGTAGAATAAAAAGCCAAAGTAACAAAGATTAAAGGGAGAACAGTAACCACCAGATATATTACCTAAAGAAATAACTAGAGATGTCCGATAATATCGGCCCACCGGTATTATCAGCCCGATATTAGCATAAAAATGTAATATCGGTATCGGATTTTTTTTTTTTGCTTTAAAACCGATAAAATTATGGTTGCGTTACACCGAAATACTGCCTATGCGCTCCTGAAGCGTTTACCGGCGCACCTCATCAAGCTGCGTCTGATATATCGGTATCCGGAATTGAGAGTTGGACAATATCGGCATATCGGATATCAGCAAAAAATCCAATATCGGACATCCCTTGAAAAAACTAGTGCTCACAATGTTGGTATGAAATTATGATGTTTTACAATCAAAGAATAATAGTTGGACCACAATATCACAACTATACATTATAAATGCTTAGTTGTGATACAACTTTGCATTGCGTATGCTCACTCTGACAGCTCAGTCTGATCTTAACCTTTGTAAGTGACTTGTACCTCAAAGATTTGTCCTTCTTGGATACTGCAACATTGATAACACATTAACAATGTCACTCTGAACATGTCATTTAACCTCGTCTGCATCAGCTGAGTAGAATACAGGGTCGGTGTTACATTTTGAAGATGACAAATCTGACGCTTCTCCACTCCAACAGAATCCAACTGTTGGGGGTCACCTTGAATATTCAAGTCAGCATAAAAACACACTGGCATTTCACTACTAAATGGCTTTGAATACTGAAAATGTTGAATTGGCTAAACTACTCCAACATCCTGAAGCTTTTCAATAAATTACCAGACAACATTTGCAAGCCACTGCCATCACTATCTTTCCAGCTCAAAGCAGAGAGGACTGGTATTTCACAAAGGAAAAGTGGCTTCCTCAATCAGCGACGGCATTCTGCTGCCTCTGTGACAGGCTCTCATTATGCAGGAAAGACTGGAATATACAGTACAGTACCTATAATGAATGTGAGCGAATTCAAGCAACACAACAAAAGATGGATCAAGATTTTGCCGGGTAAATATAAAGTGATGTTGACTCGACCTGCATTTGTGAAGATGTGAAAGTGGAATCGCGCCAGTTGCTTTTCCAGTTGTGTTTAATTGACCTTTGTTTGATGCACTACAAGTCTGAATTAACTATGGTGCTGAAACAACTGTCACTGGTAACAGCTCTAAAATATTACAATGAAACACTCAAACTGAATAATTACATCGTCGAGACAAGAATCTACTGTGAGGATGAACGGCGTTACGGTGCTGTGCCACCACATATGGGGCGGTGTGAAAGTGTTGATGCAATAGCTTGAAATGGGAGCGATATTCTCAATCTAGACAGCCACACCGCCGAGTGCAAATTCACCACAGGGGATGTGGGATGACAAGAAAAACACATACAGTATGTAAGGATTATACATTGTGGGGCCTTGGTTCATGTCACATTATTCATATTCGCCTGGATTTTACATGGCTCAATTAAAAACATAAAATTTTGAACTGTATTGGGCTGAAATGCGTGCAGGACAATTTCTAGAACACATTCACACAAACACAACACTGCTGTGCTCCAACAGTCTGTCATGGCAGTTTTAAGCTGTAAGAAGTATTCTATTTATTGAAGTTCTAATAAAATAACAACAACAAAATTGTACAGTTTAGCACTCTTGGGTTGAATGTCGGGAATTACTTATCTTAACAAGAAATTCCTCATATCTATCTGGGAGAGTTCAGAGTGTCTAGATATTTCTGACACCGGTTCCTGATTGCTGTCTCACTTAGTAAATCTTTCAGTCGCTATGACATAATGAGCCGTCTTAAAGATATATCCCAACCAGAGCATGTGTGATTGATGGCTCGACCAAAGAAAGTCAGCACACACGATGTAATGAATGCCACACCAAACGACTCCATAATTTTACAAACGCCCATTTTCAAGTTTTTGTGCATTTGCCTCACTAACTCTGTGGGGCCTGATCGTTCAACCATTTACAACTCCTATCAAACTTCACCATCTGTCATTCGGTGGTTTGCCTTGTCTGCAGTCGAGCTCTCTTTGGTACACATTAGACCATTGACAAGTCTGGAAATTTAACTTCTTAGAACAGACCCGACCCACTGCCGGATGTAAGTCTCAGACCTGCATGTGTGCACACAAACACTCATCCAGAAGTCAATTACTCCCAAAGAGTAGTTACGCTTGAGAACACTTGGTTTCTAACACCCAGAGGCTGAATGGCAACGAGACGTCTGCCCACACATGTTTCATTAAAGCGCTGCTGTACAGTGGGGTTCATTTTGCCAGTGTGAAGTTTGGAGGGAAATACAGACACACGGACAACTCCTAAGTGAGCGCAAATCAAGAGGCGCAGCAAGATGAAAGCGCCAAGATCAGATGGTTGTGTTTGTGCGTGCACATGTATTAAATTTGGACATGGATGAGAACAAGGAAAGGTCCTTAATCTAACGCGTCGTCCCTTCTGATCTCTAAAGCCAAAAAAAAGCACTCGAAATCAGCTAGCCGCTAGCCCCAAAAGTTTTTTAGCGATGTTGCCAGAAAAACACCTGGGTCCACTTGTGTGCATCAATCTGTGGTGTCGTGCTGTATGAGCTTGGCGCTGCTTGGGGTTATGAAATTCGTTTCTTGGTGACAGGTAGGTAGAGCCATTATGGGGAAACATTTGGAGGGAAGTCTTCGTGCTGACCTGCAGGTTGTGCCTCTCCAGTCTCATCTCCAGAATGTTGTTCTGCTCCTCCAGCTGTTGTCGTTCCCTCTCCAAATCTTCAATCTTCTGTCTGTGGAATCAGTGCAGTCAGGTTTAGGTGCTACTTAATATTTGTTGCAAATAATATTCAATATAGAGTATGTACCTATCTACAACAATCTTTGCTCACAAATAGAGCGTTAAGAAGTGGGCATTGCGAGGACATGCTTGAATTTCACATTCCACTCCACCACTAACTAGAGTTTACTGAAAATTGATAGTCGATTTTTGGCTTAAGTAAAAAGTTCTGCTGCAAAAAAGGCCTGAGGACATGTTCATTGTTGCCACATATAATAATAATAATAATGAAAATAATGATAATAATGATAAAAATAATAATGATAATAATAATGACGACAATAATAATAGTAATAGTAATAATAATAATAATAATAATAATAATAGTTTTGAAAAATAATAAATGAATAAATGAATGAATGAATGAATGAATGAATGGATGAATGGATAAATGGATGAATAAAATAAATAAATAAATAAATACATGAATGAATGAATGAATGAATGAATGAATGAATAAATAAATAAATAAATAAATAAATAATAACTGATTGTATGCCATTTTCTTCATTTTGATTTTTTTTTTTTTTTTTTAGAAATCCACTTAACGTTTGTTGCTTCTGATCTACACAAATGCTACAGCACATGCATATGGTGGCTTCCTCCATTTACCTGAGCGTGCCGAGCTCTTCTTTGATCAGTGATGAGCTGCTGTCAGCCACAGACGCCAGCTGTTTCTTGGTAGACTCTAGCTCCAACTCCGCCTGGGAAAAGACGGAAAGAAAATTGGACGTGGTGTGCACATACACATACACCCCCAACTGTTGGCCAGGTGCCTGACACAAACCTTTTGGTTGTAGATAAATCCTGCAAACTCTACTCTGGTGTGCCGCTATCTTCTCTAAACAGGCACTGAGGAAGCAGATACATCTTTTATCCACCATTAATCCACTGACTCATGGTTTCCCTTCCGTGACAAAACACTGTTATCCCCATTATCGTTTTTAGTTTCATTTAGAGCTCCGACTGATCTCTTATTCCATCACTTCGAAATTATCCCTCATTTCCATCTGCGCACCACGACTCTCTTTTCTGATGGTGTCTTTCAGCTTTTCCAAAGCTTCTTAGGAGGGATAAGTAATTACTGCTACACCAGACAGGTGGATTTCACGCGTCAGTACTCATTGCTGCGTCTATGTTGATGTGTCCTCGGCAACGAGCGGCTATGAAAGGATGCAAGGTCACAGAAAATATGCCGGTGCAACCGGTCAGGTAGTGTGAAATGCACGGTAGGTCACAGCTGCCAATTCGCGAGTTCCAGCAATCTATTTCAAACCATCTAATTTTCCTTGGAAGATATTTCCATGGTTTCCCTGTTGGAAAATAAATCATCATTGATTGCTGGGTTGGTTGAACCTCTCTCCCTGTCCGATAGATGACCAATTGAGGCATAGCGCTGTTTGGAGTTCTATCATGAGTCTTGGCCACTTAGTCACTCCATGTGAATGAGTGAGTGAGTGAGTACAATAAAAAGGAACTTACCTTTTGTAACTGCAATTTCAGAGAACCATTCTCTTTCTGTGCCTTGGTTAGCTGGGCCTTGTTTGAAGAAAATGGGGACAAAGAAAATTGTGGCAAACTATTAAGCATCTAATTTATACTTCCTTCCTAAGACTACAAAAGAACTGAGCTCTATGTGGCAAGTAGCCATGCATCAGCTTCAGCTTTAGTTTTCATCACAGTTATTCATAATAATGATCCTTTTTGAAGGCTTTCTGTGACAGTCATCTCTGTCATTGTCGTTCCAGCAAGGGCGAAGCACTGGGAATTTGTAGAAAAGGAGCACGAGTGACGTTTAATGACAGGGACTGTCAGTGTTGCTCCCCATCTGGCCACCAACAGCGCGGCAGAAATCAATTTTCATAGAGTCATTAGTTAATTGTTTTTTAATTGTTTCTCTAATCGGCCTCCACCTACCTCCATCTCTGCGTGATGGCTTTGTGTCTTCTGCAGTATGTCCTCTGCCTCACGCAGCCGTTTGGCGAGTTGAGGGGTGTACTCGGTGGGTGCCAGCTCGCTGTCATATGATTTCAGGATGGCACGCATTCCATCACGCTCCTGGAAAACATGCAGACAAACAGAGAAATTCTATCAGACCGATTCCCATGTTTTATCACATCCTATTGTTACAGAATAACACGTTTTGAGGACATCTTGTGCAAAAAAAAAAAAAAATACCCTTGTGAAAAAGGGTATCATAGTCTACGGACATCTGAACAAACCTTTTATGACTGAAGTTGAATGGGAAAGTTGTGAAGGGCAAATGCCTTTGTAAGAGTACAATGCGTAACCCAAAGATTCTTTTTCCATCCACACAGTGAAAAACTAGTTTTTGGTTATGATGCCGCAAAGCACCATTTCCTCCCTTTATCATCTAATCAAAGAGAAATGCCCTTGAACACAAAAGGAAAAATAACACATCAAATTAAACCAAAAAACCTTGGCAGGCAAATGTCGGCGTGAATTAAGCAATTAACAGTACACTGCTTAGTCGCTCTTGTCCAACATTTTAAGAGATGAGTTTAAAATTCAAATGTCTTCAAAAGCCACCGACAAAATGAACAATGTGCTGCAAAAAGACTCACCGTGCTCTAGCAGAAGTTCAAATGAGAAAGTTTGAAACTACCGCACTTGAGGCCTTAATCTGTCACTCAGAGACATGCATGCAGTGCAAGTAGGTAACAGCACTCATTGTGTGTACAATGTAAAATGTGAGAGAGCATAAAAGTAATGCTTTAGGCTTATCAAAAGTACACATTGATGATGTACATTAAATCTGAATGATAATTTCCATGTGAAGCGGTGTAGTAGCGTCACTATCTCATGTAATAGTCCCATGAAACTGAATCATCACCTTAATGCTAAATGCAGTGCACGCAAATGTAAATGTTAACAGTGTGATGAAGTGCTAATATATATAACTAAAATAGCTTTGCAAAACATTTCTTATGTATCTAGACCACTGGTCCATGTACAAATGGAGAATAAAATACCTTGAAGCTTGAACCAGTTGTGTAATAATGAGGTAATAATAGCATATCGCTTATTCACTTGATATGTTCTGGACATCTTCACAGATTTCCGGGGTTACTGAGCCATCAAAACTCCATGTGTAGCGAATGGGGGTCACTTAAAAAACATTAATGTGACACTTGATATATTTCAGCCCTATGGCGTAATAATTTGTTGTGACATTTTCGGATAGCTCTCCAACATATTGTCCGTGTGAATAGAATATCAAGACCAAGAAAAAAAAAAAAATTGGGCATCAATATGTAGCAAAGACATTGTGCAAATTTATTCAGCGGCGAGTGGGTGTTTGCTGTTCATACTAAGCAGCAGGTCCTTTGGCCATTTACTGTCTATAACAGTGCCACTATCTAAATCAAAAATCTGCCCATTTCTCTGATAAGAGTGCTCATTTTTAAAACACAAGAGAGGGGCAGATAAAACCATCATTACCAGTTCCATCATCGACCCA